>DWIA01000235.1:0-12283 GCA_018248195.1 Archon apollinus
CCTCATCCTATCTCTGCACCACCCTTGTGGTTGACTGGTAGAGAATGCCTCAGGCATTAAGTCCGCCTATGTACATAATATCATGTAAGTGAAGTTAAATAAATAAATAAATATCAGTACTTGACTTGTACTGCCACTGTCTGAGAGCGGAAAATTTATTCAATATTTATTTTAAATGTGCATCTTCGTCAATAAGCTTTATGTTTCTACCATTTCCAGTCATTGTTTTAAAACTATGTATAAGCTATAAGTTCAAAATATCAGGACTATGAAGCCTATCTGGATTCATTCAGGCGTCTATAGCATATGGTGCAGACACAAACTCGCTTGTGATATAGTTGGCGTGCACAATCTCATATGTGAATATCACACACATATACGAGCACTACGACAGTAGTTATTCAGGAAAAAGTATTACATAAATTCAGCTATGCTGAAATTATTTCAAAACAATTTTTTTTTATAATTTATTAATTATATATCATTTTAAGAATAGTTTATAAAGAACCAAGGTATCAATAAAAGTTATATAATAGATCAAGGCTGTGATGGGTTAAAATTATGACGGTGATGAGGACAGAGCTAGTGGAGAAAACGTTGCTAGGTCAAACGGCTGCCTATTTATACCCTTATTGAACTCTGTAGTCAGGTAAATTAATCACAAAACTTAAGATAGCAGCATGATGCTTCTCGATCGGTGCAGAAGTCACCGCTGTAATTCTAATTTCTAATTTAAACATTTAATTAGCCAAAAAGGGTCATTTTATTAATACTATAACGGATACTATTATCACCGTGATAATTATCCCGTAATTGTTGTTTGTAGTCTTATACAAAAGTTTAGGGTTTCGTATGCACGTTTTGTATTTCAGGATTTGTATTTATTTTAAAGTGTAATTCTTGTTTTTGAGCCAAGTTTATGTCTACATTTTGTCTCATATCTTGTATTCTTTAGTGTCTTGTCATATATCATGCATTTATTTCCCCGGCCATCCCAACAATACCTTAGTTTTTCTTAATTGTACTATTATATCTTAATATTGATTTGACTCCTGACTATCAAAGTAAAATAGTAATGGGCAGTCTCATCCAATAAAACTACAAATTCTGTCGCGTTGTCCGCATAATTTTCTTTAATTATTTCTGTAATTAATTTTTTGATGTCTTCCCAGTCTTTGTCCCTCTCCTCCTGGTCGATTGTCGACCACAGTGATATCTTTCGGAGACTGAAGGAGGTTATCAACTGCGCAGGAGTACATATAAACAGTTAAAGGGGACGCTATCAAAACAATAAACAAGAAACCATACGCAAGGGAGGGACATGACCTAAGGAGGGAAAACGTACGCACCCCCTTGCGTAAGTATTGTGGAAGAAGCTACCGCCTTATCTGGCTAAGGTCTACAGGTCGTGTTTACGGGGACCCTTTGACCCCTACATGGTACCTCGAGGACAGACCCCAAATTTCCTCGAGGTACTTTCCCCGTAAGCTAGTTAGTACGCACAAAACATTATGTAGTAAATAGCTATATTGAAAATGATTAACTCAAAAATCTACTTTCATACAAGCTAGGCGGTACTTTTGAAGTGGCTTTTCCTTAAAATGATTTCGATCTGATTGTGATATGTTTACCTACGTCGACTCTTACAGGCTTGCCCATTCACACTCGCCTCATAAATCTGTTTTGTCACATTCAGCCATCTTCTCTACGTGTCCAAACCATCTATCCCTTTCTCTATCTTTGTTATTACATCTTCTACCACACCACAACGTTCTCTTATCACACTGTTCCTTAATTTGTCCATCAAAGTCGCTCCATATTCACTACCATACATATGTGCGGGTACCAATACTCCTCTATTCAACAGCCAATCGAACCTCTGCCGTCGATACGTTCTGGCTGCACATAATATTAGGTAGGGCCAAATGTGTGAAACATTTGATTTCCTGCCAATACTCTTCGCCTAATATCACAGTCATGCTTTCCGTCTCTCGTAAACTTCGAACCCAGCTATACAAACTCTTTCACGTGTTCCATTCTTTTTCCTTGAATCAGAACTTTGCAACCCGTCAAACTTTCTTCTCTTTCAAAAACCATTACTTCCGTCTTATCTACATTAATTTTCATTTCTTTTATTTGTAGAGCACCATACATAATATTAACCATCGCCTGCAATACCGATGATGCTACAATAACTTGTGCTTGTGTCAGTGTAAACGGGGCTTACACAGACTAGTTTAACATAGAAAAAGGTGTTAGACAAGGATGTGTAGCTTCGCCGGGGCTGTTCAACTTTTTTATAGACAATTGCTTGTCTGTAGCTTGTTATTGCAAATATGTATATGTAGATTAAGAATGAATGATCTGACCATCAAATGCCTCCTATACGCTGATGATCAGGTTATTTTAGCACGTTAACTATGTATTTCCAAAGTAAAGAAACACGGCAAACATTTTAGAAGAAAATAGTACTATGAGAATAGTATTTTCCATTCTTACCACACCAAACTTATATTTAAGTGCATAACACCGAAGTGACAAGGGGTAAAGTATATAATATATTTATCGAAAACCATTTTGCTGTTATTCGTTCGTTCCCGTAGATACGGTGCGGGATGATTACGGTAAATATAAAAATAAACTGTGCGTAATGGTTTTCGAATATTGAATATTGTTTACGCAAATAATAGATTCTCTACGTTAAGTGTTACCTAGCCATACCTAAAAATGTTCCAAACAAATCATGATTCTTTAAAAAAATATACAATGTGAAATGTTATTTAACAATTGACATTATTCACTTGAGGTATTTGTACCAAAGTTCGCATCTACATACATTTTTGTCTGTCCCGAGGTTAACCGCTTAAAAATGTCAAAAGATACTAAGTTCGCTCATTTTTATTAATTTCTTCAAGTGTCAGCGAGAAAGAATAAATTATTAAGTGCACAAAGTCTTCCTGTTAGTAAGTTCAAACTTTTATTCTACAAAGACTTAGTTAAAGTGAATATTATAATATTAGAGAGTAAATAGATAAAAATTACTGCTGGAAACAGCATAATTACTGCTCATCTCTTTCTACGTTGTTATATGCTTTGTATTATTCTTCCAGACACAGGTATTTTTGAGACCTATTGTCTAGTACAATAACTTACGTCTAATAGTTATATTGAAATAATCAACATTGTATAAAAACTAATCCATTCTACTAAATTTTAACTATTCGTATTAATTATGAAAGTTGTAATATTTATTGAAGACGCTTGCCGATTTATTTAATATTACGAAAAAGGAAGCAAAATATTTCAGTAAATAATGATCAACATTAAAGTACTAAAAGACTCTCTGGTCATAACATTCAGCCGTTCGAGCGCGGATCGAATTTTAATGAAACTGAAAATATTTTAGTGGTTCTACTTTGAGAATAATGTTAAGTCATATGCTATATATTACATGTTATGTATAATCTTAATATTTTTTTCAATTTAATTTGTTTGCTCTTTGAAAAATATTGCCCACACTAAGATTCCTTCTGTGTCGTGAGAAGATTTATAAAATCAATTCCACATAAATAATTGAACATTATTTAAACATTTACACTCGGAACAACTACCTGTACGCAGCATAATTAATCATTCCATGAGAGAACTTGAAGCCGCGTCCGATAGCGCAGAAGCATGTCGCTTAGTCACTGTGCCAACCAAGCCGTCAGTACTTCCTGTAACATTAATTTATTTAGATAATATTACCAACTTACAAAACTTACGGAACAATGAAACAATTCCAGTTTTTTTGTTTCCATTTTTAACCTTATAATTTGAGTAATCCCCTAACGCCAACGATTTATTTTTTTCAGTAAATTCGTTAAGCAAAGAGCATGTTCAGAATAAATATGTTAAATAAAGTCGGTATGAATTTTTATAAGTACTTAACGGCTGACAAATAGTCTTTCTTTTTGGCCATGGTAGATGCATCCGCTGAGTATCGTATTCTCAATAAGATACTTTTATACTTTTCCCTTTACGTTCCCTACTTTTATAATTACACCTTGATACTTTAATTATTATTCCCTACTTTCTTCCATATTATAAACGTGGTTAATTTTGCCACCATTATAATACGCTAAATTTTGTTTGGATATCCGCACGAGGTAACTCTTAACCCAAATAAAGTAAGTGGCGCAAAGGGCCGGACATAAAGGCGGTGCAGAACAGCGCTTGAAGCCCAGTGTGGTTAGCACTGCGCTCAGCACCTTTTCATTTACGTTGAGCGATGTTCTTCATTCGTTTTAAATTATATTACTATGCTAAAAAAGTATCATGCTTTGAATATTTAAGTCCAGATAAGCCTCCTGGCAAATTTTAGTAGAGTAGTCTAAATATCTTTTATTTATGAAGCATGCAGATTTACTTACTGTGTTTTCTATAACTGTACTTTAAACAATAGAATGGAATTATTTTGTTCAATATAGATTATTTACATAATACTTATTTACCGTATTTTTTTTTACTTTTACTTTAGGATACAGTACATTTTAGTACTATAGGGTAATACGCTGGCATGGTAGATAACCATTTATTATATTTAATCTCATAGTTTAGAAATTTTATAGTAGCTTGATTGATTTTTAGATAACAATTTCATTATTGTATTGTCTGTAACGGATCTGTTAGATTGTGGCTATTTCGATATCGACCTTTCCTAGTAGTCTAATTATTTTAGCAATAAGATTTCTTTTAAATGGGCTGAAGGAAGCATAATTGCATTTATAAATATTTCATCTCTAACGCCGACTGATTGGTTTCGAAGATACCTATCTGGGCACTCGCAAGGTATGTATACGCTTTGAGGATAGGTCCTCCTCTTGATGCAATATAAATTCGAAGTTCCACAGGGTGCCGTAATATCTCCATTGCTGTTTGTTATTTTTATTAATTCTTTTGCCTCTAAACTAATTTCTTCCTACCACCTTCATGCGGATGATATTAATTATGATGCGTTTATTTATATATCTGATTATTTATTTTTCTTTATATAAAGTTGCTATTTTACCCGTTTTCTATGACTTATTTACTTGTAATTTATAAACCTAAAATTTTATGTTGTGATATATTCACTCGACATACATGGAACCGGAACTGTACCGGAACCGAAACTGGAACCATATCGAAAAGTGGTACATTTATAGGAACCCAAATGAAGAAACGTAACGAAATTTGGAACCGGGTCTTAATCCCTGTGTACGGCAGTGTCCGTACGCGGACATTCAGTCCGAATATAGTACTTTTAACAAACTTGTGTCCATACTTTCTCATTCCCGTAGTTCCCCCTTCGAAATAACAGTTATAAAAAAATAATTTCATTTCAATCTTTCCTTTTTAAATAATGTTAGTATTACTACACACAATTTAATAATTAGATTTTTTTATTATTATTATTATATTTCTCATTTTTCACCATTGTGGGGGTGATATTAGAGAATTCTAAATTGACCAAAACCGAGGTATAAGCTTATAATGATTCGGGTTGCATCGAGCAACACTACTTTCTGCATATTTGCCACCAGAGTATGACCATGGAGATTTAATCGGTGTAGTTGTTCTAATCGATGGGCTTGAACCAAATTCTTTGTCTTCAGCTATTTTGTTAGTCAGCTATAGTGGTTAATGCTAATAGCATTACTAATATTCCTGTTAACCACTTCAACTAATCTTAAAAGCGTATGCTAGCAGATGGTTCACACCGATAGTCAAAAGGCGGGCTCGACCCTGTGACGTCATGTTTCACAAGTAAGTACCCAAACCGTCGTATGGTGGCGGCGCAGTATGGTGGCTATCTTAGAGAATCTGCCAGCCATGCAATTGGGTCATTAGTTTTCTCATAGACCGGAGCATCAAGGTTGTAGTCGACGCTGCATGCTTGGGCCCTTAGCCTGTGAATGCTGGTATTCCACAAGGCTGCGTGCTATCCCCAACTCCGTTTCTTCTGCATATCAATGATATGTTGCAAATTAGTAATATTCGTTGCTATGCAGACGAAAGCACTGGTGATGCGTTATTTACCGGCCGTGTTAAAATTTCCCGGGAACACGTCGACGAGTGCCGGAGCAAATTTGTGTCTGAAGTCGAGATTTTGTTAGACAAAGTCTAGACTCTCTAAGATTTAACTCTAAGAAGACACAAGTTTGTGCGTTTAGCGCTAAAAAAACCCTTCGTCGTGACCTCTCATTTTGAGAGCACTCCCCTTGCCGTCTCAGCTAGTATCGGAATCCTTGGCGTTGACATATCGAACGACGATTAGTTTCGCGGTCATTTGGAAGGGAAAGTGAAATTGGCTTCTAAAATGCTTGGCGTACTCAGTAGGGCAGGACATTATTTCATGCCGGCCCTCTGCTTGAAACTTTACAAGGCGCAAGTTCGGTCCCACATGGAGTACTGTTCTCATTTGGGCAGGGGCACCCTGGTGCCAGCTTCTTCCATTTGTCCGTATCCAACGAAGAGCGGCACGAATGGTCGACAACCAAGTTCTTACTGATTAGCTTGATTCAATGGCCTTGCGAAGAGACGTTGCGTCTCTTAGCATTTTTTATCATGTTTATCACGGGGACTGTCCTGAGGAATTCTTCGTATTAATTCCGCCCGCTGAGTTTCGCAATTGTACATTGCGGTATCGTACTATATTCCATCCACACCATATTGATGATTGGCATTTCACCACTGTGCACTTCACAACGAATTTTTTGCCATGCACCACCACTTTGTAAGATGCGCTGTCGCGGGCAGTTTTTTCGGACCAATACGACTTGAGGATCTCCAAGCAATGTAGGCGCTTCTCTTTCCTTAAAGGACGGCAACACACCTGTGAATCCTCTGGCGTTGCGGATGTTCATGGGCAGCAGTGATCACTTAACATTAGGTGAGCCGCTGACTCGTTGCCCCCTCTCTTATAAAAAAATCTTAATTTTTAACAAAATTTTTGAATTTGCGATACAATGATAAGAAAGTTACAGGCTTGGCCCTACATGGGACCTCACATCTTTTTACGGTATATGACTTGTGATGCGAGGCTTGGCATATATTTTTTTACATTTTAATGTTTTTGATGGGATTTCACTTCTTTTTGTAGGTAGTCCTCCTTTTTTTCTTTTGTGGTATTGTTTCATGCCACTGTTCACTCGTTATCTCTGTTGGTTTTTCTTAATTATTTTGATGTATCATCTTTGATAAGTCAAGACGGTCAATGCTTCGTTATCGATTGTATGCCGCAAATGCGGACTCCTGAGCTTTGATAGTAATGAAGTCAACCTTAATTAGATGCAACCTGTCCTGTCTTGTCACCCTTAAGCCACCCATGCGGTCAAGCGTATTTGGGGGTCCAAATACGCTTGACCGCATGTGATGAGCATTTCACATGTGAATTTTACACCACCATACCCGAATCCATGTTTTTTTCATAAATATTTGTTTTGTCTGGAAATCGAGACTAGGATCCAAGAAGTCAGGTACTACGGCCACTATGCTACGCGAATGTCAAAATTGAGCATTACTAAAATTCCTGTTCATTACTAAAATTAAGCTTAAAATATGTGACTAAGCTAGAAAATGGTTCGCGACAACAGTCAAATGGCGGGCCCGATCCTGCGACATGTTTTACAGTCCGGGGCGTAGACCATTAGCTTATATTGATACTTAAATATAGTAACATAGTAACAGTTAGAGATAAGTATATTTATTTCTCTTTTTTCTTGTTACTATCACGTATTAACATTTAGAATCGTATAATATGTGAAATAAACAATTCAATAAATAAATTGGCGCTTCAAAACGATGCGATTTACAAACTTATTTTTGCGACTGATAAAATAATTTGCCATAGACTTTGTAGGCAAAAGTAAGTTTACCAACCGCAATGAAAATCGGGCTGAAATGTCAGGATTTTTTAATTTTTCCTTTCACTTAACACTAAATTAATTCTAATTTGTATGTTTCTGTCTCTTCTAGAGTAAGTTAGTGACAAAATAAGGCAAATTTGTATTGTGATATTTCATAAACTATATTAGTTACAAGCTTGTAATTTGGGTGTATAGGTAGGATCGGTACTCTAGGTGGCTGAAATTTTAGACTTCTGACTTCACCCACAACGAATATACAGGAGGTAAAAATTGCCATGAGTTGCTTCGAGAAAAGGATGTTACGGCCCAGTCCGCTTCGTTTGTTTGCTCGACTTGGCTGGGGGCTCCGCCGTGCCCCCAGATAGTCGGGTATTTTTTTTTTACTTATGAAAACTCTTTTGATTACATTTGTTTTATTTTCAAAATCTTTTTCCTTTTGAAATGTATCAGGCCTCTAGGACAATAAGACCAAGAGACACAGGAATAAAGATAAAACTTAAAGGCTTCTGTCTGTAAGTTTACAATTTCTAGAAAACTACAAAAGTTTTTTTACATAATTTTTTTAACCATGACCTTTATACATTATATAATATTAAAAACACGAAAGTTTAGTGCATTGGTTTGTCATTCAAGCACGTTCAAATGGCTGAAGGTGTTTTAATGAAATATGGAAAAGATAAACATTTTGTCAAGGAAATTTTTTATCATAATTTAAATGCATTTTTTTAAACAATTATTAGAGGATGAAGAATCTGGACGTCTGGACGTCTAGCACTTCAATCCACCTGTAAACATAAGTCCTGTAAAGCGCTTGAAAGGTCGAAATTCAATAGTAAAACTTTTCCGAAAAAATTTTTTTATTCAATGTACAACTTTTACCTTTTTATATTTTACAAATGCATTGAATACAATTTCCAAAAAAAAAAATATTTTCAACGACTAGAGAAGCGTAACAAATATGCTTATTATTATATAAACACTTCTTTCTATGATAATGAAACGCTCATCTTTTGCTGATGTCCTTGGGTCATCACATCGCAATCATAGTGTAATATAAAAAGTCAGTTCGTTCTGAGGAACGTTACTAGACTGAGCATATGTCGCCAATAAAAACGATGTTATATTTTCTGTCTTTACCATTTGTCTCTTAAAGAAAAATCGTAAAAAAAGATTTTTGTGGTTGTCATTTATATAATAGTATTTACGAAGGAAATACTATAATAACTACTAATAATACGAAATTCATAATACATCCTCAGGAGTTACCATTAACACGACATACCCGTTAAATTTTCTTAGCATACTGCATAAATCAGTTATATTTCAGTTCATTTCTTAGTCATGTATTTAAAATTAAGCAATAAACATATATCTTATTCAATAACAAATTGTAACAGATAAGTCCAGTATCGTTACTAATATCTTTTCTATCACAATTTTACATGACTAAAACATAATAACTGCGAATCTCAACTTACACTTGGATTTGCAACGCTGATGGAAAGGATAGAGAAAATCGTAAAGTAGGTCTTGTTATGAATACATATAAAACTAAAGTCATGACAAATAGGAAGTAAGAAGCAATCTACACCAGTAACAATGCAGTTGACTATCTTAACTCATATATCTATTTAGGCCAAATAATATCACCAATAGATTTAACTACAAAGGAAATTAGAACACTCGTAGAAAACGTTTGTAAACTATTTTGGAGCCTAAAAGAAATTACGAAAAACTGCGAAATTAGTATAGACATCAAACGGAATATTTTCGGTATCTGTCTTTTACCTGTCGTTACATATGGTTATGGTGGAGGTTATTATGTAAAAAGGATATCCGATAGAATAAGAACCCCAAGTATTAAGAAACATACAAGAGCAAAAGATGTTACAGTGACAATAAGGAGGCATACATGGAATGGAATGGGCAAGGCATTTTAGACTAATATTTGAAAATAAATGTAAAAAAATATACAAAACTATACAGTTACTTTAAAAATGTTATGTTTGTAAAAGCTAATTTGTCTGATTAAAGGCTATTATTATTTTAATAAAATATGACAGCGTAGCGGAATGCAATACTAATACGCACTGGGAAGAACAATTCTTGTTGTGAATGTGTAAGAAATATAGTTAAGTTAAAATGAAAATTCGTTGTTGATGTAGATTCAGGATGCTCTAGCTGATTTATTTTTTTAATTAGCTGGAACTGTGTGAATAGCTTATTGCTTAGTTTGATCCAAAACTTAAATATTCTCGAAAAATTCATAAATTTAAAACCACTAAAAAACTTTCGTTTTTTTATTGGATAAAGTGACGAAACGAACAAAAAGAATCACCGGATGGTAAGTGCAACGTCTGCCCAGAACAGATGTTGTGTCTCCCACAATATTTCTGTGTGACACCACCCTGCGCTCTTCACCTTGAGACATCAGTTCTTAAGTCTCAAATGCACAGCTATTCGCTACGCTAGCTCATAGTGCCCTTCAAACTGAAACACACTACTGCCTTACAGCAGAATAACTGGGCCTGGGGTGGTACCTACCTAGACAGATTCCTGCACAGGAATCGTACAACCAGTAGTACGTACACATTCTGCTCAAAGGGTTTTCTCAAACTTGTTACAAGTTTGAACGCGCTAAAATTTAAGGAGTAAAATGTGTGGGACTCAATTAACTTCAATTAGATTAAAGAGAAGAAAAATAAATTTGCTAAGATCCGCTATTTAAATTTAGCTTGTAAAAAAATGAGTGGGAAATTTGGCATTGGGAAATTCGTATTTATACTTGTAAATAATTTTATTTTTAAATTATAACTTAACAGTGTCTTATGCAAAAAAATATTTTTACGCGAATATTTCTGTGTGGTCTTATATATGTAAAGTCACATATAAAGTAACTTCTGGTAGAGAACCAGAGGTGCCCTTAGTCAAAAATAGCTTGTAGTTGCATACTGGTGATTTCATACTAATGCAATGGATTTGATAAAATGTAGGGATATTTAAAAAAGTAATACTTTAATCAAAGTGTTCATTTTGTTTTTTGGATCATTACAAAATAACCCCTTTGATGTTCGACTGCTCTTGGTTAATCCAAGTATATTGTTACAAACCCGAATTTTAGGCTTCATGGTAAATTTTCATTTAAAATACCGAAATCTAAGCTCGATTTTCCATAAAAAGATAGGTTTACTCTCAGTCGACACGGTGGCGTTAGAAATTCTGATTCTTGAATTTTATTTAATGTAACGACAGTATAATATATAATGAACTTTATATGTAAAATGAAGTATTTCATTCACTAGTAAAATTTAGCCTTTGTCCAAGTCATTGTTATCCACCTGAGAGGCAAGAGACATATGGCCTGTTTTCTTTCTGGCTCTGTTATTGGTAGTTCTAATGACACCTATATTTAAGCTCTTTATTTTTATAGGCGAGCTGCTCTGCTAGCGAAGCAATTAAAGTGCTTTGGATATGACTAAGCACGAGTTAAAGTAAGTGGACAAGTATATAAAGGGATCATTCAACCTTTTACCCGAAAACGATATTATTAGCAACTAAAAACTACTAATTAGCTATTAAAAAATATCATCTGCGTAGAATGTTAAGTATTTGCGAAAATTAGTGCAATATAAAATTAACTGCACCGTTTAAATGTAGTATCTGATTGTACGTTTAAGAGATAAGATTAGATTTCAGAAACACGAGCATATTCATAATGTAGTCAAATCTTAAAATCAATAACGAATAATTGCCACAATTGTCTCGCTCCTCTCTCTTTGTTTATTTATTTCAAATTTTTGCCTGTAAAAATATATTTCTAGTGTATTTCTACCTACCTTTCCAGTGAGATACTAAGGTAAATATAATTTACCAATTTAGAAGTTAATACTGAAACTTCATTTAATTGCAACTTTAGCTGCGCTTTACATACATTATTAATGTACAAATATGTGTTAAGTGTTACGACACCCTTAACAATGGATATACTGTGCAAAGAACATTATTGAGGTTAACTAATGGAAACTATACTATAATATAATTTTATATATTTTATGGTAGAGGAGAATATTTAAATTTCATATTTTTCCTATTGAAAATATTCTTAGTTGTATCCTGAATCTATGATTTAATAAATTACTTATGTGGGACACATAAGTGCTTTGCTCATTTCTCACCCCACAGACATGTCAAGTTTCTTGACATCATCTATATAAGCGAGAAGTCAGACGTCCTTATAAACTTTTGGAGTCAAGTTATTTTACTGATAATGCCCGTACGTAGTTATTTAGTGTTTGCAAAAATATCGCGGTAGAGGTAGTTACAGCGAAAATGGTAATATTCTGTACTAACGAGAATAAAACTGTTTTTGCTGGTTAGCATTTTTTACTTAAACA
>DWIA01000236.1:0-12279 GCA_018248195.1 Archon apollinus
GGAAAGATGCGGTCTCTGCCTACCCCAATGGGAAATAGGCGTGACTATGTATGTATGTATGTACAGCTCCCATGGTCACGGGACGACTGAGACGTCGAAATCCAGGCTACCTTCAGCTTTTAATAATTTGTTTTGGTCTAATCTACGCAGAATGAGCTAACATAGTCTTAAAGTCTTCCAGTGGTGTTCATTTTTTAATTATGGGATCCCAAGCTGGTGATAGAACCAAGCCGTCTTCTCTATTAAAATTAGGATTTTTTTTATTTCTATAGCCTCGCGAATTATCTTAGGTAGGAAACGGTGATCTTTTGCAAGGTTTTGTGGTCTATGAAATCTGAAGTAACGGTTGAGCCGATCCAGAACATGATTACAGACTCCAAACTTCTGTAGCTATTCTATAGCTGATGTGAGAACCGACGGTCTAAGGTCTGAATCTAGGTCCTCTCGTTGTATAAAATTTGTCATAGATGTGCTATATGCCTCATTATTTACGTGTCCATAACACATACTAAATTAATTTTTACTTTTCATTTTAATACTTTGTGTTCATTGTTCATTACGACTACGACAAATACCTGCCTGATGTAACGCTCGTGCGATAAGAGGAGGACGATTGGAGGTAGGCTAGGATGCAGTGTCAGAAACACGGGGACAGTCACAACATAACCAGGCCCAAAAACCAACAATATTTTGCATAAAAAGCTCCGGCTGGAATTCGAACTCAGGACCCGCGGCGTAGAACTGAGGTACTCTGTCCACTTGACCACGCGGTCGTTCAAATTGTTCATATAATCCGTAATTACAACCTTGTTACCAAAGAAGAAAAAATCCATTTGGTTCCGCAGTACTTACACAGTCCTTACCATCCAGAGTAATTACGTACAATCTTTAAAAATTTTCAAATTAATGAATTTTACGGCAGTAGCTTCAGTATTTTTTTTTACAGAGAGCACCGAGCTCGGCGCCATGAACGTCATTGATTTTATCTCATAAGAACTGACTGCACTAGTTTAGTAACTGGAAGACCTAATACATTGACTTTCTGCATATTTGGACAGGTCCTCGCTCGTAGATCTAGTAGAGAGTCGTCTTACACTGCATTAGCCAGTACGAGGTCGCCACTTAAGAATTTTCTTCCCCTACGCTCCTCGTTTCTACGAACTACGTAGCCGGAACATTAAAACGAGTAGTTTAGATTTTTATAAAATATATACAAACAAAGCGAAAACGGAATCGTATGTTACTTTCTCATTACAAGCTTACAAAAATCAAATAAACTTTGGAGTGAAAAAGTTGTTCCTGTAGTTGGTTCCAACTGAAACAATAAGTGACAGTTTTCATTTAAAACAACAGAAGTAATAATGTGGAGGCTTGCATCACGTGCACGTTCCTTCGACGTGGGTTCAGTGGAAGCCACCGTCACAAATGTTTTACTAATTTTTTACGCTAGATTCCGTCGATGTTTGTAATAAATTGAGTTCGCTCGATAAACTTTTAATGTCGTATTTATATAAGTCCTATTAATATATGCACAAGCTGGTCCGACAGAAGTTGTTCTTCCCTTTCCGATAGATGACATTAATGCGAAGAGTATGATTTCTGAATAACATTTAAGCATGAAACTTTAAGTACTTTATATATATTATCTTAAATCAGCAACTTCGTAATTTTTTTATGGAAGGAAGTGGCGAGACGAGCAAAACGTTCACCTGATAGTAAGTGCAACGTCTGCCTATAATAAATGCTGTGTCACTCAGAATGTTTCTGTGTGGCACCACACTGCGCTCGTCACCTTGAGACACAGCTCCTAAGTCTCATATGCACAGTAATTACGCTAGCTCTCAACCCTTCAAACCGAAACACAGTAATGTTTGCACAATGCTGTTTCACGGCAGAATACGAATCCCGCATAGGAATCCTACCACAAGTACATCCGTATCATCAAAAGCCCGTAAACAGTCCCCTGCTGGAATGTAATAAATAAATTCTATAATTCTCTCTCTAGCTTCAGGTAGCTTTATAACCACTAAAGCACAATCATTTTTCATAAAATTGATCATATATAGAAGCAGATATTAATTTAACAATTGATATAGTGAAATTTGATACTTGTGGTTACATATATTTATTTTAATGTCTAAGCGTAGAATGTTATCAGCTTGTTTAAAACTAATAACCAAATCATAAACAATAAGATCACAAAAATATTAATAACAGGTTCATAATAATTTGGTAACATTAATATAATCTAAGCTACCTTCCAAACCGCTTTATGTGATTTCGTAATCGAATTCATTATTGGTAACAGATTCTCATAAATCTACATAAGAGCCGAGGTAGCTCGGGGACACCCGCTTACTTTAAATTTCCCAATTTAAAGTGATTGCTTTAAATTAAGTGACCAGGGTTCGATCACGGATGCGGGTACTATTAAAATTGTTAATTGTAGTTTTAAGTGCTGATTAACCGTTAGAGGGAAAACATCTTGAGTAAACCTGAGTAATTACATATGTATATTTTGACAACATAAGAAGTCCGCCAACCCGCACTGGAGCAGCGTGACGAGCAAGCGACGTCTTAAATCCTCTAAAAAATTAAAGCAGGCTTGTGCTCTTCTTCTTCATCACCAGCCTGTTAATAGTCAACTGCTGGACATTGGCCTCTCCCACGAAAGGAGGAGACCTGTGCTCAGCAGTGTAATATTCGCTTTCTGTTACTTTAAATCAACATTAAAATGTAGTAGGTTTCTTCAATTTATTACTTTAAAATGTATATATGTATATATATTAAATTAAATACGTAGTTAACAATGAAAGATTTTTTTTAAGGAAGGATATGTGTAAATTTACTATGATTAAGTAGAAAGTTCGACATAAATTTTTACGTACGCCAAATTCCGGCCAAAACCGCAAAAAAAATAAACGTCATGTAAAAATCATGCCGATTTAAACGTGTAATCATACGTACGTAATACTAATTACCTTTATTTAAATAACAAACGTACTCGTTCAGACGGAGATCCAAAAACAAAAGAGGGATTATTGAGAACTTCCCAACGCTAATTAAATGGTACTTAACGTGGGCTAAGTGTGGACACAAATGCTTTATAAATTTTTTTATGGAAACAGTCACGAGGCGAGCATATTTCCAAGTTTCATTGCCATCTTCTTAAGAAATACATCGTTCTCCTGTTATCCTCAGTGTAACATCAGCGCCAAGGTAACGATTGTAAGTAATTGCATAATCATTAATAAAAAAACTTCAGAACATTACATGATCTCCTGATTAATTTTTGAACATTGCGACCCACGTAAGAGATATTATAGTTCCACAAGTGTATACGATCACTGGCCCACGCGCTCACTACAGACCCAAAATCTAAACAGAAGCAATTAAAATAATTAGGCTTCTTAGTAAGTCATGTAAGTATCTTGATAAATATACAAGATTTTTTTTGAAGATTACATGTCGGTCTCATATAAGAATATTTAGCTTCAGACCTTTTTCATCATATATGTGTAATAAAAGGAGTGACGAATTTCACCGAACAAAGAACGTTTAATTCCTTTTTCCAACACAAATCTTTTTCATGATTAGAGGACTTTTTCACAAAAGAACATATTCGATAATTGGCTTAGACACGCAAAGGAGGAAAGATTGTCTAGAAGATTATTGTCCAAAGGTTCCACACATTACCATAATAATATTGTAAGCATTGAAGATCGCGTGGTCCTACGGTCAAATTACCTGACTGCTACGCCGCGGGTTCTGGATTCGAATCCAAGCTTGTGCCGACTTTTGTGCAAATCCACAAATTGTTGATTTTCGGAAGTGGTTGTTTCGTAAGTGTCTCCGTGTCTTTGATACTGTATCCTACCTCCGACCTTACCGCATATGTTACATCGGCAGACCTTACTGCCGGTATGTGAGGACGAGTGAGTGCTTCTATGTTTGCAAGTACGCTTGTGGCACTATAATATCTTTTGCGCAGTTGATGGCTTCCTAATGACTTCCAACAGTATTTGAAAATTGTCGCCGTGGTGAAAAGTCGGCCAGGAGGACTTCATCATGTACCGCACTGTGATAGAAGGTGTAGTTGCTATAATATAATAATTGATTTTTTTTTTATGGAAGAAAGTAACGAGAGGAGCAAATCGTTCACCTGACGGTAAGTGCAACGTCTGCCCATAACATTGCGGTGTCACCCAGAACTTTGCTTCGGAATATTTTATGCAGCACCACACTGCGGTAGCCACCATGACACATTCAAATCGCATATGCCTTGTATTACTGTGGTACTGTAACGCAGTGGTATAATACACCACTGTTTATGACCATAGTCAAACAATTAATTAATATGTAGTACTGTACCTTGTAGTACTGTAACACAGTGGTACAGTGCACAACTGCTATGACCAAAGCCAAACAATTAATGTGTGGTACTGTATCTTGTAGTAATGTACATTGGTATAGTACACCACTGCTATGACGAAAGTCAAACAATTAATTAATTTAAATGTATCCGAACATAGTAGCTTTATGTAAATTATCCATAGATATATCCATAGATTATAAGAGGCAATAAAAATATTTCTTGAATCTCTTTCCTTTGTAAGAAACATAAACGGCCGTCAAATGTAATTAAATATTGATCATTCTTATCCCGAGTTTTTGTGTTCCCACAACCTGCATCAAATCAGCTTAATAAACTACGTACTGAACACCAATGCAGGTGGAATCAGATGCAGAAGAAATAGTAGAGGAACAATACTCACTCACTTAGTATTACACGCGTATGAATATAAAGTATGTTATTTCATCTTTTTTTGTCGTGGTGTTCCGCAAATTTTAGGCCTATTTATATTAATTACTGAAAACAGGTCGTTAATATATGATTTAGCATAGTATAAATGTGTGGTTCAAAATTTGCAAAAACTCTTTTTAATAAAACTAAATTTACTGATTTTATCGCGTTTATTTAAAACTGCTTATTTACCGACGATTTGAGCGCTTTACAGTACACATGGTCACGGGGTGACTTTTTTATAGGAGAACGGGCAAACAAGCTAGCGGCTCACCTGATGGTAAGAATGGAAATACCAGAGGAATTGCAGGTTCGTTGCCGGCCTTTGAGAAAGGAGTAGGCACTTTTCTTTAAGGTCCCTAAGTCATATCGCCTATCACATATCGCGAAATACCGCTGGCGGCAGCAGATTCCAAAAGGTTGTCGTGCGAGGCATAAACTCCCCGAGAAGCGCACAGTTGTGGAATGCCAACCATCAAGGTTGTGTTGATTATTGAGTTGAGTGTTGATTGTATTAGCTATGCCGCAATGGACGATAGCGAAATTCAGTGGCTGGAATTAATCCGAACAATTCCTCGGAACACTATCCATGGTACAGGCAGTAAAATATGCAAAAAGATGCAACGTCTCTTCGCAGGGCCAGTGGGTCAAGCCGATCGGAAAGACTGAGGTGCTAGACGTCCTAATGTCGTAGGTAATCCAGGCCACCTTCAGCTTTTAATTATTTGTTTTGGTCCGATTTACACAGAAAGAGCTTACAGTGTCTTGAAGTCTTGCAGTGGTATTCTTCGCTTCGATTTAATTTTTAATTGTTGTAATTGATGTCCAGTCTCTATTCGCATGCCTACCTGTAGTAGTCTGCATCTCAATTATAACTAAGAAGCTAGCAAAAAACAACATGCCACCAAAGAATGCAGAACTATTAAGACATTGCCTTCTATCTGGCTATTTATTGTGGAAGGAGCAGTACGATGAAATCCGTAAATATAGTTTATTAAATGTGTAGTGTTCACGTAAATATAAGAAATAAAAATTGTTTTTATTAGCAATTACGTATGCAAACTTCCAGAGAGCATTTTAATTTTGAAATAATATTTCGTT
This sequence comes from Archon apollinus, assembly GCA_018248195.1. NCBI lineage: Eukaryota > Metazoa > Arthropoda > Insecta > Lepidoptera > Papilionidae > Archon > Archon apollinus. Next base: position 5,906 of record DWIA01000236.1, read on the forward strand.
AACGGCGCTAATTACTCCAAACTGCTACGAGCACGTTGAATACAAAGTACTTTCAGCCCGTCTACGTTTTTCGTATTTTTTTGTGTTTTGAAAACCACAGAAACACGATTAAACGTTGGTGAAGTAAAGGTCATATTTATCGTTGTTTAAATAACATAATCGAAGGCGAAATGGTTAGCTTCTACGTTAAACACATTCTTAGCAACATGTTAAATTTCAGTTAATTTGTATGCTATGTTTTAAAGTTGAGACATGTTTTACAATTCAATCTATTAAAGGTCTAACACAAATTTGAAATATATATCATGCACATGCCTTATGACTTAAAAGTTCATCATCGAAAAGTATGGATCTTTGTCACATCGCCAAGGCTTAACTCTTAAATATGTCAATAAGATTTCACTTTTAATAAATTTTAATTAGCTAAGATCCGCGATAAAAATGAATGCTATGATAAAAAATATCCTATGTCCATTCCCAGGCCTCAAACTATATCCGTACCAAATTTCATCTAAATCGGTTCAGCAATTTAAGCGTGAAAAAGTAATAGACAGACAGACAGAGTTACTTTCGCATTTATAATATTAATAGGGATTTTCCATGCTTCGAGGCTCTATCGTGAGTTATTCATTCATTAAACAAGTGGAGTTAAAAAAGATGTATTTATAAGAAATTTTGGGGACACAACGTTAGGTCTGACAATATTTATAATTTACAATCATCATATATTTCCATCCCTTCATTCCGTAGTAGCTCAGGGGCTAGGCACCCGTTTTAAATTTCATAGTATGAGACTGACCTGGGTTCAGTACCCGTTGCAGTACCACTAAAATTGTTAATTGCAATTTTAAGTGCTGATTAACCACGTGCTCCACGGCGAAGAAAAACTTCGTGGGGAAACCGGCTTGTCTGATAAATAAACAAATATTTCAAGGACGCGTGAAGTCCGCCAACCCTCAATGAAGCAGAGTGGCGTACTCTCACCGGTTCCAAAACCCCTTTAGAAATGAGAGTAGACCTGTGCTCACCAGTGGGATGTTAGACGTCCGAAGAGTAAATTTGTATTGAGTCTCGAGGATTTGAAAATTATTTACCCGTTGTCACCATCATCGTTACCATAATTTAGTTTATCACAAATCTAATGCTAAATATAGGTCGCCCCAATAAACTGCCTTAAAACACGCTCCTGCCATGCTATTATATCGCATACGAAAACCACAAGTGGCCTAACAGTTCAATGAATACATAGAAAGAAAACTCTTTTCGTTCCTGAGTGATGCCGTGCTAATACAGTATAAAATGAAATAGAAAGTCAAATGACAATATCAATTTGTTTATCATATCTCGTGGACCTTAACAAGAAAATTCGTTGAAAAGGCCTTTATTTGCGTCAAGGGACAATTCAGCACTGGTGCTACTTCGATTTAAATTGAAACCAGATAAAGCGAAAAAACTAGCGACCAAATTCTTCCCAGCGCTGCTCGATTACTTCACTTTGGTAGGCGTTGGTTCATTTTAAAATAGCCAAACCGTCAACTGGTGCTTTGTTTCCAGATCGTATGTATAAATCCAAGTTTCACCGGAAATAATGTCATAAACACGACGAGACGAGCCTGCTTCAAATTTAGTAATCATATCACGACACCATTGGGGTTCCACCTACTTCTGAGCATCTCTCATCGACTAGGTTCTAATCTAAGCCGGAGCCATCATGTGCAAAAATATGGTTGTTTTATGATTGTTCCCGAGCCTCTAATACTACATCTTTGTTTACGATCTTATCGCATTAGCTTTATATCAGGCGGGGGTAAATCAGGATAAGTGAGCGCGTCTGTGTTACTATAATATTTCCTATACACTATATTATAATATTTCCTAGATAGTGAATAGCGTCTGAGACTATTCGAAAGTTGTCGCTGTGATCAAGAATCAACCAGGACAAATCGTTACTTTTACTTCACTTTTTTTTGTAGAAGATAGTAACGAGACGAGCAAATCGTTCACTTGATGGTAAGTGCAACGACTTCCCATACACCAGCTGTCAGTGCCAGTAACAGTTAACACAGTAATGTTTGTATTCTATTGCTTAACGATTATGGCTACCTAGAGGTATTCTTGAGTAGGAATCCTACCACCAGTTTTACCGTTTGACTATAATTTTTAGTCGTATTTTTTTTAGCGGTATCTACTAATTTGTGGTTATTCAGTGCAAAACGATCGAGATCCGATCTATCAGATCCGTTTGCACGTGCCTAAAAGACCATAAGGATAGCCTCTTGTTGAAAATCTTTACAAAGATTGTAACGATTCAATAGTTTAATTATAGACATTCAGAGGCCGACAAAACATTCAATGCTCTATAGTCATAGTTAGCTATTAAAATAAGGGTATTGATGTTGAATTCTTTTGTAATGAGTAATAAGATTATCTGTATTTTTTATTAATTAAATTTTTCCTTTAAATGTGTTATGATTGAATAAGTTGTATTTCAATTAACAAAGATCATATGAAAAATTGTATTAAGAAACTGAAAAGTTTCAAAATTTTAGTTTAAAAAAAAACATTAAAAGTTCAAAACATTGTTTATTTAACAGAAATAAATTAAAAACGAACCCTGAAGCGTCTACGTTGTTTATGAAATGTAGTAAAAATATTTTTTAATTAACTTGTAATGTTCTCTCTGTGTAACATAACAAACATAAAAATGATATATCTTTACAAAGGTACATACAATTATTACAAAATAACCAGTAATAATCGAAATACCTAAATAAAAAAATAATAGATATATCTTCTATACCTGTCTGTTTCTTCGAAAATATATTAAAAATACTGAAACATTTTTATATGAAATGAAATGAAAAATATTTATTTACTGACATACTCGTATGAAATTAAAATTTCATTTATCAAGTATCCGTGTCACGATTAATCTGTACGGAGAAGAAACAGACGAAGGAAACACCGCAGGTATCTTTAAATCCTTTTTGAATATTTTATTTAAAACTGAAATGTTATATTATATAAACAGGAATTAGTAGGTTCTCTCTCAACCTTAAGGAGAAAGATAGAACGCGTCACTGACATTCACGTAGTAGGTCTTCGGTCCTCGTCACTCATCATACGAAACGTACAGCATAATGCTCTCAGCTATAGCGTAAAGTTGCAGCATAACGCTGCTGGCGTTACTAAAACTTTTTTATATTTATTTAGGACACCAAAGTACTTTTATCGGTGGAAGTATTCCTATGCAGGAATTCGTCTAGGTAGCAAGTGTGAAAACACTACTGTGTTTAGGTTTGAATTTCATTAATAGGTAGTGTAGTTACTGGGCATATGACAAATATAAATAAGAATAATGTTTGAGGGTAGCGGGCGCAGTGTAGTATCACACAAAAATGTTCTGGGTGCACTTACCATCAGATGAACGATTGACTTGCCTCGTCGGATTAGATTAGATCTCGAAGGATTACTACAGGCCCTATGTCCCTATTGACGGGCAAAAGAGACAATAAAGTCAAAAGGGACTTAATATTTTCATAAAAATAAAATTACTCATCATTTTACAATATTTTAACATTTTTGTCAATATAAAACAATGATTTACTGCTGATTTAAATTATTAATGTTATAAGATCGTTTTATGCATATGTAAAAAAAGCATTTTGGAGTTCGATGAAATAAAAATAATAAACGCAGGAAATATTCTCTAAACTATTAAAACTAATTAAACAAAAACAAAGTTATACACACCATTTTATATTTTGCATGCGGATCTGAGCAAGTTAATTTTATTCCATTTACATCCAAAAAATCTTTATATGCTTTAATATTGATTTTTAATTTATCTCAAAATAATGCAGTGAGCATTTTATAGAAAATTGTTAACAGCGTGAGCAAAAAAATTGCTTAATAATACATATTAAATTCTCATCCTCATAGGAAAAATATAACTTAACAACCTACAAGTTGCTGGATGACACCGCTAATGTTAAGGACGGCTAGGCATTTACCATCGGGCGAACGGCTTGCATGTCTTGTGACTTACTTCCTTAAAAAAGATTACCAGGGTCTTATGGATTGTTGGTATGGATTTCGACACTTAATCTCTTGAGTTTCTGAGAACAAAAATCCTACTGAAGGGGATAGGGAAAAAGGAATTGCTTATATAACTTTGTTCACTATTGTCTAGTGGAGAGATATATAGTGATGTCCTTCCAGATATTGTCGGAAGCTAACAACTACACAGGAGATATTATAGTGCCACAAGTAAACGCTCAAAGACAGATGCACTCACTCGCCCTTTCCTGCCCGCTCCCAATGTAACGATCGGAAGTAGCCTTTAAAACCAATAATTGGTACTGTACGAACAAATTACATTCGGAGCCAATATCCGAATGGAATTCAAACCCAAGATTCGTGGCGTAAAGATCAAATACTCGTCAAATAGTCGTCAAAGATATTTAAAACTCTATCTCTCTCCTTACCTATCATATATATACATATATATTCAGTACTCCCCTAATAAGGACAAGCGAGTTATAGGCTATTTATTCAAACACATATTGTCCGCCAAAAGTCTGATTAGATCATTCTTAACGCTTGAACTTGTTTTTCATATTCTTCTTCTCCTTCAACGGCCTGTTAATTAGTTCAGTGCTGGTCATAGGCCTCTCCCTCCTCGGACGGGAGGATTTTCGATATCATCATATAGTACAATACATTCCTAAATTTAAACTATCCTCCTAAATTTAAATATCTGAAAACTTCGTATTGAGAACTCGAAATTTTTTCTCAATTAAATTCAGATCTGTAACTTTTTAAACCAAGTCTCACGCTAGGATTTTTCCTATATCATGGGTGCATTTTACAGACATATATTCCACATGCAAAACACCACCAGACCCGAAAACCAACAATTTGTGTTTTATACAAACGTTAATTTCGGCTGGGATTCCAAACCAGGACCCGCGGCGTAGAAGTCAAGTACTCTAACCACTAGGCCACGCAGTCGTCAACTTTATTAAGTAAATTAATGAAATTTTATACTCCAGTGAAACGTAAAATTTCAAAGGTTTCATGTTTATAACACCTAAGAACAGGTAAGTTCAGAACGGTATTAATTAATATTTTACTATCGATTATCAAGATCTGACTGGTAGTAAATATTTTGCTTTACTGAATCACCTCTAGCAACTGTTCATGATTGAACATGACATTTCTATTAAAGAAAGAAAATAAAATTCCTACGTAGAAATCTTTCTGGGTAGGTACCACAACAGTGCCAGTTATTCTGTCGACCAGCAGTAGTGTGCGAGCATTACTGTATTACAGTTTGAATACCACTGATAGATTTGACACTACTTGACTACACTGATTGTGTAATTACAGGGCATATGAAACTTAAAACTGTTATCTCTTTGCGAGGAGAAGGATGGCGCCACAAAAAAAAGATCTGAATAACACAGCGTTAGTTATGGGCAGCAGTATATTTTTCATATGAAAGATGACCAATAAGATTTCTCCTGTATTTCCTGTACAGGCTAACACCAAGATTTCACATGCACAACACAACCAGAAAGCCAACTATAACTTTGGCTGGGATTCGAAACCAGAACCCGCGGCGTTGCAGTCAGCAGTCTGACCCACAACACGGTCGACAAAAAAAAATCAAATCAATTGTCTAAGATTTTTGCTCACTGTAGACAAGAAACTGATACAACTATCCTTGACGAAAATACAGGTAGCTGAAATCCACCTGTCCAGAATTAGCAGAAGGGACTGTGCAAGAGCAATCTTGTAGTAGCAGTAATATCCGTGAGCCATCAACTTTAGTATGGTTGTAACAAGTAACATGACTAAATCCTCGTTATGGATAGGACTATTGCCTGATACCGTGCTGATGGACCGGGCACAGCCGAGAGTATTTTGGTGGACATTACCATTCCGTATGGCGAGAACCTCATGAAAGCCGTAACAGATAAAAAGACCTAGTATCTGAAGCTGGCTCGCGGTGTGACTGACATGTGGAGCGGTATGCCGACTGAAATTAGTCCGGTGTTCATTTCTGCGAATTGGTTAATCCCGGTCAGTCTCTCGGGATATCTGAGATGACTGGGACTCTGTGACGGGCCGCTCCGTGCCCAAATGTAGAAAGCGATGCTCTTTGATACTGCCCACATCGTCCGCCGTCAGTTAGGTATAATATTATAACCAAATGAAATCGGAAAATCTGAAATCTGACTAATCAGAGTCGACAGTCATGGTTTCGTAAACGTAATTTTCTACTTTTTATGTATAATAGGGAATACGAAGCTATTTATTCATATGTAATACATTTTTTTTTCTATTAAATGTGTTAAGCTCATTTAGAC
>DWIA01000237.1:0-12238 GCA_018248195.1 Archon apollinus
TTTTACTACTGTATTGACACATTGAAGTGATAATGTACTGTGGAAGAGGGCGCTGATTTTCTGAGATACAGGTATTCATACATAGTTCGGAACTCAGAGAATTCATTTAATTTGTCTGTAATGAGTTGTCAATAAAAATTATTCTTATTATTTAGATTTTTTAAAGAAAATTTTTAAAATGAATATGATGCACATCAATTAAAAAAGCAGGAAAAACATTAAAGTGCTTTGGGACATCACGAAAAATTACTAATGAATTCTATAAAGAACATTAATTAAACAGTTAACTACACATTCTGCGATATCAAAACTATCACAATGTATATATTATAATGTGTAACAATGTTAGCGAATATTTCGTTGGTGTGGAAAGAAACTTGCAGATAAAAAATCAAACTTTTTACTTTAACTTACCTCCTCACAACCAAGAAAACAAATAACGAGGAAAAAAATTATATTATGAATTCTTTAAGATCAAATGCTGCGACGGGTTGGGATGGTATACCTCTAGGTATACTAAAGAGGTACTCTGCAACAATAGTTAAATATTCTGAGTTATATATTCTATATCTGTTTCGAAAATGCTATTTTTCCTAATTTCTTCAAAAAGGCAAATTACATCCGATCTTCAAGGTTGGTAGCGGAAGTTTAGGTAATAATTATCGCCCTCATTATAATACTTACTACTTTATCAAGAGTACAGGAGCTCTTAGTAAACAAAATACTAGTCCTACTTTCAATATTTTGAGTAAATTTTACCACAATTTTCGTAAAAAAAAGAACAAATTCTAAAGCAGTTCACCAATTAATTAATTTTATGGTTAGTAATCATAAAAGTCAAATGACAGTCCCTTACTATATTTTTAGACCTTGCAAAAGCTTTTAACACATTTCCCGTTTTCACTATTTTAGTCAAGTTACAAAAAAATAGGCCTCGGAGGTCCACGACTACAGTTTCTCCAAAATTATTTCACAGATCTTTCACAAAGCCGATTCAGTTCGTTATTTACTCTCTGTGCCACACAGCATTATTCTTAGCTCGATCTCGTTCATTGTTTTTGTAAGTGACATGTATAATTTTCAGATTGATGCAAAAACATATCTCTTGCAAATCACACAAATATTACTTTTTACACAAAATCATCGAAGTTGCAAGTAGAATCGAAGTTGAAAGCAAATCACATTATAAATTTACAACATCGCAACCCAAAATTCCAATAGTTTTAAACGCTCATTCCTCTAATCTTCAATCTTTACCTTTTTTATTCCCACATATGAATTTAATAGATAATATAAAGTATCTTAGAAAAGAAGATTCATATTTCTTAACACACTTTATTATTCACTTAATTTATTAAACGTCATTACTAACCAGCCACAAATTTTTTTTCGTGAAAATTATACGCGTACAACAGTAAAACAACAAAAATACTCGTACTTACCTTATTTTTTTTCATTTATTTAGGCAAATAAACTGTGTCACAATATAAAATCAAAACTAAAGATAATAATTATTGTACATTAATTGTGGTACCAACACTATTTACCACAAATAACATAGTTGTGTGTAAATTGAGAGTTGAACGCGGATTGCTAGTGAAATAAAGAAAAAAAAAACAAATAAAATATGAAACAACAATAAATAAGTAAGGCAATAATGAAAATACTTCTCACACAACATTATAGTTACTACGTTTGGTGTTGATTTCATGTAACTTATCTATAAGAAGTGCTCTAAAGCTACATATAGGAGTTGAAAATATATCAATATGACTGAAATACTTGTTGTAAATGTGAGTCAAACGATACACTGGTGAACGTTTTCCGGCATTTGTTCGAGACGTCGGTATTGTGAAAAGTTAAGATACACGATTAATTCTCATATGTGATCTGACCGGCACTCGACAATGGGTTTTATTTACAATATCAGTACAATTAGATTTATTGTGACCCAGAACTGCTTGATATTTATGAAGCCATTTAGTACATTCGCCATATGTTTAAGGCTCGTCACTTCATCGTTTACACCGACCATAAACCGATCAGTTTTGCCTTTCACGAATGAAAGCGAAACTGCTCACCTAGAAAACATCGCTACTTAGATTACATTTCTCAGGTCACAACTGATATCTTACATAAATAATTGCGTGAACGCACTTCTATATACGAATGGTCGAATCCTGTAAATATAAATACAATACACAAATACAACAATACAGTATAAAATATATATGCAGAAGCCCTTCACAATTTTATTCCCAGCCGATACAAAGACTGTTTTATTCTCAGTGTTAGACGGCTCTTATTTTTGTACGTTGCATTATTAGAAAACCACGTGACTCTCTTAATTAAAATCACAATACGTCGATTTTATTTTTTTATACCAAAATATTCTTTTATTACCTAGGTCCTTACACTCGTATAAAAATAAACACAAAAAAAATCATCACAAATAGCGAATTATGTATTGTTAAACCAGATTATGACACTGAACAACTCTTGATATCTTTCCTATAAAATCTACCATAAGTTGAATACACTGTGTAACATAATGATTTCTTATATTTAAGCGAATACTACACTTTTTAAAAATACTATATTTTACGCGTTTTTGTGAAATATTTACAGAAATTAGTTCCTATACACACGCACATACACTCATGAACAATCACATGGAGACATCTTCACACACACACACACACATGCATCCACACACAAATTGCGAACGTGTACACATAAACATACAAACCAAGTAAATATTTCTTTGTGTATAAGCCAAAAATAATTTTTCCTCCTCTCCCTCTCCTCTATCTAAAATGGCAACAAATATTAGGAAGAAGAAGAAGCGAAAGATGTGTATTGTGGTTCTCCCAATGGGAAGGAGGCGTGACACCATGCTTGTATTTATACTATAAGAAACATACGTGTAATGTACTCTACACCTAAGGACTGTATGTTCTAAACACAGGTTACTCTACTGAGTAACCTAACTAGGAGGCTAGTACTCTACCCATTGCGATGTATAACAACGTCTTGTATTTGACTTTTTATGAAAATGTAACATTCACTTAATGAAACTAAAGACATTATTGTTATTAATGTCCGACCGCTACGCATCGTCCTTTAATTGTTTTTAAGGACTGTGGAACCGGGAAGATTCTGGCGGACGCTCCAGTGTGGGTTAGCAAACTTCGCATTTTAGATGACAAGGCATTTAGGTTACCTCACGGTATTTTCGTTCACCACCAAGTGGTATGTCAGAACTAAAATTCAACAATTTTAGAAATACTGGCGTCAGTCAACGACTTAGATCATTTATATATTATAAAATGTTTCGTGAATACGTCACACGGGGCTACGCAGACAGACTTTTGTCGTAAGAAAATAGTGTAATAGACCCAACAACCAATACGATTAAAACAACTAGCGGTCTAACAAAGAATTACTCCGAGAAATTGAATCTGGACGTATATTCGATAAAACCTTCTTGTGCCAAAGCACCGAAGTTGAATGGGTTGCTAAAAATACGGAAACTTAATGCTCCACTACGTTCCATAGTGAGTAAATCAATTCACCAACTTATAGATTGACTCAAAATGTAGCAAAAATACTTTCACCGCAGAGAGGACCCACAAGAGCACACACAAAGGATTCATACCATTTTGTAAGTGAGATAAAATACCTACATCTTACTGACAATGAAACTATGGTCAGATAAATGTCCAGTCGCTTATTCACTTGCCTACCTGTTAATCGTTTTATTTTTCTTCAGTCAATTTAATTAATCAATGTAATGTGTTCATTGCGCAGTGGCGACTGGCTTTAGCGTTACTGGTAGAGCATGCAATTAATTTAGATTTTTGTGCACGTGTAAATTATGTTTGTAAAGACACCCATTACACAGAAGAAATCATAGCATGGGATAATCACATCGTTTTTTAAAAGGAACAATAAATTCAATAATGCAGCAAAAGGTGGAAGGACCAAACCGCAAGGGAAATCCTAAACAAGCTTAAAATTATACATGTAAGTAATAAAAATACGTATGAATGAAACCCTCGAATGTGAGGATCTCAAAATATCTCTAAATAACTCGTTTAGGTACTTGGTATCGGACAGCAAACTGTTTTGAACCATATTCCTTAAATGATAACAATAAAAGTTATTATTTATCCCTTTGATAACATTATTTTGACAATTTTCATTTCGCGGCATTAACGTAAAGCCTGTGAGAGATTTGAAGGAAAAGTACGATCATTTGAAGTTGAAAGCTTATTAATCCAATAAATGCTAGAGTCACTCAGCGAACGATCGGATGGAATAAAAGATATTTCAAATAAGTAGAATATCTAAACTGACATGTGAATTCAGTTTCTTTTAGCATTGAAATACTGATTTGTTTGTCACGGATACATTTGTAAACAAAAATATTATATAAAAAAAATGGACGTAATAAAGAGACGTAACACGTCTAAACGGTGACTGCTAGTGTATGAAACTTTTTATTTTTAAAACTCATTATTCGCTAACGCAATAACGGCGAGTCGACGCTGCTTAGATACTTACAACTCTTTTGGGTAATTTACTGCTTTGACAGTTTGTTAATATTATATTTTATATCACTATCGGCCCCGTCAGAATCGGGAAGATTTTTTATGGCCTTTGATGTTTAAAGACATGAAGTCAAACGAGCGCCAATTTAAACACCGAATGACGGACATAATTACTAAATGAGCTATTACTTAGATTTAATAAAAAATATTTAGCGGTTAAATTAACAAATTGTACTACATATACGACATTAAGCCGAGAAGAATAACATATTAAATTGTCCGATACATTTTGTAACAAATAATAATATAAATGTAATAATATAAATTATGATGAAGGGGATCATTAGACATATACACTTATAGATACAGATCTCTAACGCAGCCACCACGAATCGTTCAGAACTTTAAACTTATACAAATTAAGCATAACAAAAAATACGCTTTAGTTAAACACAGTCAGCCAGTCAGTAATTAAGCCAATTTAATAATACTAAATGTATGGATTTTATCGCGTTTTATTCTTAAATATATTAACCAGATGTTTCGAGCGCTTTACAGCACCCATGGTCACGGGAGGACTGAGGTGTCAAACATCCTGTTGTCATAGTTAATACGGGAGGGATACCTTCAACTTTTATTTTCATTTTTGATCCGATCCACGCAGAATGATTTTACGCTATCTTGAAGTCTAGCAATGGTGTGTCAAAAATCTAGTTTTTCAATAAAAAATGTGTAATCGAAGAACACCTCTTAAAGTTACTTTAATATTTTCGATAATATGGTAGGACACAGAGTTATTCACCTCTTATTATAATAGTAAATGAGAAAATGATTAAGAAGTGATACTATTTGTATAGTTTATCAGAATTTATCAAGTTTTTATTGTATTACTTTATTTTATGGTAGTGGAGTGTTCAACATTATAACTCGATGTCCATCTATTTTTTTTATGAAAAGCGCGGGAAACTTTTTTCTCATATGTAAAAGTTGCACCCTAATCATTGAGCCAATCATGTATCAGATACTGGTAGCGCCATCTTTTTAGGATGTTTAGTAACTCAAAAAGTTGTCGGTATTATCAGCGCTGCATTGGCGATAAAGATTAAGAGTATAATATTCGTATATAAAATTAAGAGTAACATTAAAAAAAATATTCTAACCACGAGACGGCACACATTTTACGTGAATTCTTAAAATAATTTGCTAGTTGCAAATAAACAAAAACAATGACGCTTCAGAAATAGTAATTAAAATATAGTGGATACATTCGTAAAAAACTTAATCCTCAATCCTTCATTATGTTTAGACTTTCAATAAATCACAAAGCGAGCTTAACGGAGCTGAAAATATAACATTTATTGCGGCAAGTTTACTTAAGCGACTCTATCTATTGGGAGCAAGTGTATAAAATATTCACAGTGTCTGTAATCCAGGATGGATTACAGATATAGACGACAGACACAGATATTCCCGCAAGAGTGTATTCGATCTCGAATACATCACGAACATATAGCTTGATGTGAAGGTGTCCTACCTTCACATCTACTTCACAACTACCTCAACATAACTAATGTAAATAACATAATGAATAAGAGAAAGTAAAATACTTATTAATAAGGTTACATAAGATATTTAAAAAAATTATAACAGACTAGAATTTCTCTACACACATTACTCACTTCACTGACAAATTACACAACACTTACAGATCCGGAACTGTATCTGAAGGTCATACAATATTTGTTCGGTGCAGAAAGCGAACCCGTAGCGCAGGGGTCCATCCTTATTCACTGCGCTCACTGAGCCGTTACTGCTTTGTAAATAACTTTGTATTGCTTATATATATAAGCTATACAATATATACTAGCTGACACTCAAGACTACCTCCGCGCAGATATAGTTTTTTTTTATATTTGATTTTCTGGGATAAAAAGTATCCTATGTCACTTCCCAAGGTGCAAGCTATCTAATTGATATCGTAATCGGTTCTGCGGTTTAGGCGTGAAAAGGTAACAAACAGACAGAGTTTCTTTCGCATTTATATTATTGGTATGGATAATAATAAAATAATAAGACATCTAAGGAATTGACACCCTGTATGAAGTCATTTTTTAATATTAGGTTATTGAACGGCACTCGAAACTTCCTTTGAGCGTACTTGCACGCTCCTGGTAAAATATTACGTGCCTCATGAAAATGGAAGTTCGGTAATATTACCCTAACTTAATAACAACTTTGGTTACTAAAGGTGTCATTAGATTTTTGCTACACAATATAGACTGTAGTTTTGCTATCAAATATGTTGATTTATTAAGAAAACGTTGAACGGATTTGTGTTTATAACCAGAGATGGCTGAGGAATTGGCAATATACCAGGTCGACATTTGACAGTGGTAGGATTCCTATGCAGAAATCCATCTAGGTAAGTACCAACGCAGTGCCAGTAGTATTCTGCCGTGAATGAAGGTAAAAGTAATAACTGGTCGTATGAGGTGACGAGCGCAGTGTATTGCCACACAGAAATGTTCTGGGTAACACAGCACTTGTTATGGGCAGACGTTGCACTGACTATCAGGTGAATGTTTTGCTTGTGTCGTCCTTTTCTTTTATAAAAAAATCTCGTTGTCATCTTATAATACTAAATTTTCATTTCAGCTATTATATATTCTAAGCGACTTTACCTGCATTTATGATTCATTAATTACATTATTATAATTACACGATAAGTTATTTCTGTTCAATACATTCTCTAACTTGAGCTCTTACGTGAGTTTTAACAACAGACTATAAAGAAACTTATTGAGATCACTTAGACATTGTCATTTCGTGTTATCGATGGCACCGCTTGTGATAAAGCTATGTTATAGTTTTCGTACCAGTTCGCGATTTCAGTAGCGTTTCTCGAAGATTCGTATATAGGAGGAATATGTGTTTAATATTAGTATCAGGCCAATCGAGCTTCGCTCGGCATCTTTCGGGTTTTCATGAAATACCTCTCGCGGCAAAATTTCCTTACTATATAGGAAAAAGGGACGAAACTAGCAAAATTTTCAGCAGACGTTGCACTTACTCCTGATGGTAAAAAACTCCCCGTACTAACCATAACAAATGCTGCGTCACCCAGATCATTTATGTGTGGAACCCCACTTGCCCCCAAATTGGGACATCAGTTCTTAAGTCTCATATGCCCAATAATTACACTAGCTCTTAGTGCCCTTCAAACCGAAACACTGTAATGTTTGTACATTATTATTTCACAGCCGAATAACTGGCCCCGCGTTGGCACTCACCTAGATGGATTAGTTTTAGTTTAAGTTGTTAACAGGAATACATATTAGTAAAGCTTATGGCATTGTTAGCAGCGATCAAAAACATTAAAATGTAAAAAATATATGCCAAGCCTCGCATCACAACTTATATACCGTAAAAAGTTGTGCGAGCCCATGTAGGGCCAAGTCTGTAATTTTCCTATCATTGAATCGTCAATTCAAACATTTTGTTATAAATTAAAAGCATTTCCTAATTAATAACCAATATTTTGTGCCTGCTTGGAGCAGATGGTTCTCTTTGTGGTACAACAAGCTATCGGATTTGGGGGTTACCGTGTCCTTAGCCTTATTTTGGCACTTCTCATAATAATCATTCCAACGCAAAGTGTTCATTTGTTCTCGCACCTGTTCTTGTCATCGTCTTTCAATGCATGCGTCACATGTTACCATATCTTTGTTGTTTTTGATCGCAGTCTATAAATAAACATGATGAGATGTAGCCTGGATTAGCAAAGGAACAGGGTCCGTTATTTTTGACCTCTTATTTGTGCTTACTTTTTCCAAATTAGTAACACTTGTCAGGGTCGGCATTTTATATGTTATCATATTTCCGGAATAATGCTGGCTAACTTGTCATCTATGGCCTATTGTTAGTTTTATGGATACCCACGGAAAGAACTGTGAAGGAAGATTATCAGACACTACCACCATACTGTACACCATTTAAATTCAAAATTGTGCTCCCTTCAAAAATGTTTACTCTTTTTAAAATATCATCAAATTTTTTTGTATTAATTGATGTTAATAAAATGATCGTACCGAGCTGAAAGCAATTCTTATATTCAAGTAAATTATATCATAAATATCAAAAATAATGTAAACCATGCTTCCGCTTCATATTTTTTATTTGGCTTAAAATGGTGTTCACATGTAAAACGCAACTTTTCTTTTATAAAAAATAAACTTTTCCTGAGTTAGCGCTTAACATGGTATCGCGTGTCGCATGAATAATGGTAGCTCCTCAGAGACTTTGCCCCTCAAACTTCGGGAATGTTCGTAGGTGTTCGGAGACCAGAGACGCTGTCAGTGATTTATTTTACGTGACATAATATTTCTCCGTTAAGCCAGACAAATTAAGTTTAATAACCGAATTAAAAAGAGTTACAGCACGATTCGTACAACGATATAAAACTATGTGAAGAGAGCACTGAAATATAATGAATTCTAAAGACGGGTCCAAGAATATTATCGAGTTTAGATAAAAATGTTGTGTGATGAATACGATTATACATTTAATATTATTTCCGCTTTTTGTTTTTTCGTTGTATTTATTGAATTTATGTATGCACAGTTTTTTATATATATTTTTCTGTTTATGTACTGATTTATTTATGTATTAAACCTAAAAATTGCACTTTAATTCAGGTTTTCAGAACACCAAAGTCCCCGATTTATACTGAAGATAGGTTGGGACTTGGAAAATCATTTATATCGAAAAGAAACTAAAATGTGCATAATTCAATTATGCCTTCAAATTCAAAACAAAGATGTTACGGATGCCATTTTATCTTTTAAACCAGGTTCGGCTGCAGGTTTGGATGGAATCTCACCCCAACATTTGAAAGACTTAACATCGCATTCTGTGGGTGATGCAGGCAAGCAACTTGTAAATTCGATCACTAAATTAATCAACTTTATGTATTCCGGTAATGTCAATCCAGAAATTGTTCCCATTCTTTTTGGCGCGAACCTCATTGCCCTCACCAAAAAGGACGGAGGGGTGAGACCAATTGCTGTTGGATCAACACTACGACGTCTGGCCTCCAAAATTGCTGTTCGACATATTTTACCAAAATTAAATTCAAAATTTGAACCCGTACAGTTAGGCTTCGGTGTAAAAGGAGGGTGCGAGGCAGCCGTCCATGCCCTACGCTCTTTCCTAACTTACGGACAGCCTGACGTGTTGCTCAAAATTGATGTCAAAAATGCTTTCAATTCGGTAAATAGGGATACCCTGCTGACGGAAATAAAACAACATATACCGGAAATATACAATTATCTTCTTCTCAGTTACGCTGACCCAACAAAATTGTTATATCGTTCTAATGAACTGTCCTCGGAAGTAGGTTGTCAACAGGGTGATCCCCTTGGGCCTGCAATTTTTAGTTTGGCTATAAATCCGATAATCAAAAGTTAAGTTCCGATAGATTTCATACTTATCTAAACTTAGAGAAGAATAAATTAATACTGTTATCAATAATTAAGTTGAATATGATAAATATTGTCAATCTGTCGTTGAAAATTATGACTTTAATTGTACTGGCCATTTTACTCATTTACACTTATATTTCACTGCAACTAATTATGTATAGTGTAATTAATTTCAGGTTTGTTACGTTTTAATTTTGGCAAAGAATAACATTGTTCCCTGTAATTAAGCAAACAATGAGGTAAATGAGACTTTGTGAGGGCTGTGACGAAAATGGAACATAAATAACTCAATGGAATAATAATTTAACTTTATGAAATTTTAGTTTAACTAAGTGGCGGTTTGAATATACTTCTGCTCTCTTTATTTACTTTAATTTAACTTACAAAGCTGGAAGTTCGAGAAAGTCGACCTCAAACAAAATCGAATAATGCCATACTTATTTTAAGATACGAAAGATTTTAAAAGTTTGATCATTTGATAATATACTTATTATAATAAAAATTACAAGTATATTTATGATATATATTTGAGACATGGTAGCTTAGGGCTCGCTTTAAATGTATTAGTATGTGAATGATCTTGGTTTGATACCCGGTGCCGGTACCACTAAAATTGTTAAATGCAATTTTAAGCACTGATTTACCACGTGATTGACAGCGAAGGAAAACTTTAACGATTTTAATTAATAACTATACAGTAACCGGAAGTATAATAATCGATATTCATTTTCATCATTAATAATTCTAATACCCTTTTGTCTAAGAATGAAAGTGACTAGATGAGCAAATCGTCAATCTGACGGTAAGTGCAACCTTAGCCCGTAACAAATGCTTTGTCACCCAGAATAATTTTGTGTGCACAACGCTGCGCTCGTTACCCTGAGATATCTGTTGATGTTTGATGTTCATGGCATATTCTGTTATAGCAATAAAAGACTTTTCAGAGATTTCAACGAAGTACTCTTAGATCCCACTATCGCCGTGGTAGCATAGGGTTCGGGTTTAATGCCGTAGTTTGTGACCTGAGTGATCCTCAGTGACGGCAATACAAAAATTTGTTAATTGAAATTTAAAGTGATGATTTACTACACAGTTACCGGTGAAAGACAACAGTGTGAATATTTCGACACGTGTCCGCCGACTTTCCCCAAACTCTTTTCAGAAATAAGCGGATTCCTGTACTCCAGCTGCATTTCTAGGCTTCTTTTTTATACATAAATATCAATTATCTCTCTATCTCTCAAAACAATACGGTAATTACAATACGGTCAATTAATAATATGATGCCAAGATTTGAGAAGTTAATAAGTTTATTTTGTATTTTTGATATTAAAAAATTATGATCCACGCTAGAATTTTCTCTGAATCATGGGTGCGTTTTACAGACATCAATTTCACATGCACAAATACAATCAGATCCGAAAATCTACTATTTCTGTTCATCAATATTCGTTGGCTTGTTGTTGGCTAGAATTTGAACCCAGGACCTGTAACTTAATAGTGGTCAGGTACTCTGACCACTAAAAATCATGTGACACAGATGACTCCACTTTATTGAAGATCTTGGGAATACAGGTAGCCGTACAGGTTAAAGGAAGAAGCATCCAAGGTGTAAAGCGTCGATACTGTCATTGTTTCTGTACTGTATCGCTACGACCATTGTGACACTGTAAGGCTCGCCGCTAAATCTTTAATTCACTGCTAAGCTCTGCTAAGATTTTTATCAATTGCTTAGGGGCGAAGACTTAAATTTCATCTGGTTTTAATAATAAATATTACGCTTACACATTGATGCTTCAAATTAGTAAAAATGTGCAGTGGAGTTACCTCTGCTATAAAACACATCTAAGGTGGCAGTGTTCAGTCAGAACCCTGACCAGCATGTGTAAATTGTTACCGCTGGACCCTGAGGTCTATAAAGTGTATTTACGATATGGTCTAATAAAAGTTTTGTGTGTGTTCCGTAAGATTTAGATCAAACATTTTTTTTATCGGAGAAGGGGCAAACGAGCAAGCTGCTCACGTGATAGTAAGTGATCACCGCCGCCCATGAATATCCGCAATACCAGAGGATTTGCAAGTGCGTTGCCGGCCTTTGAGAAAGGAGTACGCTCTTTTCTTGAAGGTCCGAAATTCAGCGGCTGGAATTAATCCGAACAATTCCTCGGAACACTCCCCGTGGTACAGGCGGTAAAAAATGCAAAG
>DWIA01000238.1:0-12221 GCA_018248195.1 Archon apollinus
GATGTTCATGGGCGGCGGTGATCACTTACCATCAGGTGAGTCGCTTGCTCGTTTGCCCCTTCTCCTATAAAAAAAAATGACGCCCCTCACCATACCTTTAATGACTACTTATAGTAATACAAAACCAATAATTAAATAAAAGTAAAACCTTCATGTACAGTGATTATAATAAATGCAAGAAAAAAATTCAAATGTATTTGTAGGAAACAAGCATATAAATATGTTGAAACATTACCAAAACGTGCATGATATAGATATATACATTTTATCTTTATTTGTTTAATTAGCACAATGCTTGTTTTGTGCCAAGAATTCTAGCTTCGAAGCTAAACTGTCCTTCGACTTATAATTTGTATTTTTTTCTTCATTTTATTTAATAAAAAATATGTGAGAGGATTATAATTCTTGTAATAGTTGAGGGTGGATGAATAAAAGGGCCTCGCCCCGAACTTGGTGTTTGATTAACGTATATCTCCTTTACAGTCAGCTTTTACAGATCACCATGTGCTTTGTTTGATACTTATGAAAAAATTATGTGAGAAGTTTTACTTAAACTTAGACAACGGAATAAATCTGTTGTCATATGTGGAGACTTTAATATCAATCTCCTACAAGCTTCTTCCGTTAGCATTAAATTTAGTTCTTTGTTAAAATCATTCAACATAGTGAATCTGTTTTTAGAACCACCATGTATTACTGGATCTAGTGCAACTTGTATAGATAATATTTTTTCAAATGTTAAACCTTTGCACCAATCCGTAATTCACAAAATAAGTTCTGATCACTCTGGACAGTTAATATCATTACCTTACACTTACGGAAGAAACAAATACTAAAAATTAATGTTTATTGCTGCGAATTATATCGTTTGGAGCAGTTTGGAAGTATTGTAGATAAAAAACTTTCATTACTTCCTTATAATAATAATTATAAAACTTCTTATACGGAATATTTTTAAGCTTCTGAGTAAGGAATTTAATGCCATTTTTACTTCCAAAACTTTCGCCTTGAAGTTAAATATTATTCTATATCTAAATTATTCAAAAAAGTATGCTCCGCAGCCAAGTCATTACACTTAAGCAATAAAATTAAGAAAGTTTCTGATAAAATCAAAATGACCTGGAGTATTATTAACAGCGAAACTGGGAAAGTCGAGTCACGCAACTCTGATTACAAATTAAATATTAACAACAAACTTATTTCTTCTGATCAGGATCTTGTAACAACTTTTGAAAAGTATTTTTACGGATATTCCAATTCCGACAACAAAGTTACTTAATTCTTTTCCTACTGCCGCTGAGCAGCGATGATTACTTAAATAAAATTTAAATTATTTTACGAAGGATTTTAAATTTCATATGGTACACTCAAATTATATATTAAATATTTTTAAAACCATTGATTGTAAGAGAGCCGCTAAAAACTTATCCTTAATCAAATGTTAAAAAATTTCAATTTACATAAATTATTTCATAATAACCAATTTGGTTTTACAAGGGGACGTTCTACAACCGATGCCGATGTTGATCTAATTAAGAATATCTTCGACGCCTGGGAGAATTCACAGGATGTCTTGAGTATCTTCTGTGATTTTTATGAGGTTTTCGATTGCGTTCGTCATGAAACACTTATCAGGAAATTAGATCATTATGGTATTAGAGATACTGCTCTTAAACTTTTAATTTTATATTTAATCAACGGAACGCAATGAACGCAATAATTGTCAATGGAGACAGTTCTACCAGGTCTGCAGTATGTTTTGGTGTCATAGAGGTCCATTCTCTGCATATTTCTATTTCTAATTTAGTAGAAGACAACCATGATATAGTATTATTTGCTGATGATACATCTTTGATTTTAAAACGTCAACGGTTATCATAAATTTGTATATTGATTTAACATTAACAATTGGCTTTTAAGCGAATCTTCAATGGAGCCTCCATATATCTAAGCTAGCAATAAAGTTAGCTCTGCAGGTTATGCTGTAAAAAACGAGGAACTTGACTAATGTTGAAACTGTTAGATTAGTTTATTTTAGTTACTTCCAAAGCATAATGTCTTTTAGTGTTCTACTTTGGGGGAAGGCGACTGAAGTAGACATAAGTTTTGTTTTACAAAAGAGGGCCAAACGAGATATTTATGATCTTGGTTCTAAAATATCTCTTAGAGACAAATTTAAAGAAATTAATATATTAACTTTGGCCTCACAATATTTGTATGAAAACGTTATGTAGGTACATAAGAACATAAATAAGTTTAATAAAAAAGTGATGTTCATAATGTAAATACAGGAACAAGCACAAACTATTAGGTCCTAACATATGAAATTGGCGTTTTATAAGGGAGTAACCTAAAGTCGATTTCTTCGAAATATAATTTATTTATTAAATCAAAGTATGTACCATTGCTATTTATGCACTTTTGCCATCTCATAGGTACTTCATTGATCCCTTTCCTAAAAAAAAATCGGACGGGAATCAATAAAATCTTTGAAGGCGCTTTGGACTGGCCCATCGGAGTTGATTTTTTTTCCCTTGCAAGAAGTTATCCAAATTTCGAAAAAAATGGTAATCTGTTGGAGCAAGGTCCGGGAAGTACGGTAGATGTCTTAGACATTACAATTGAAGCTTTTTTAATTTGGTAACTGTCTGTTGTGCAGTGTGTGGTCTAGCGTTGTCCTGAAGCACCAGTGGCCTACGGCGATTGATCAGCCTCGGTTGTTTAGCAGCTAGCTTTTCCATCATGGTTTGCAATTTCTGACAATACGTCTGCCGTAATCGTCTGGCCAGATTTAAGAAAGCTGAAGTGAACAACACCGGCATTAGTCCACCAATCGCTCACAAGTAGCTTTTTTTGAGTCAATTTTCGCTTGGGGCAGAATTTGGCTGGTTCGCCAGGGTTCAGCCGTTGCGATGAGCATTTCCGATTATCGTACAAGATCCACTTTTTATCACAGGTAATTCTTCGATTTAAAATCCCTTCATTATTTTGCCGGTTGACTAATGTAACGCAGCTGCCTACGCGCGTTTGTCGATTTGCTCCACTCAATTCATGAGGGACCCACCTTTCAAGGTTTTTCACCTTCCTAATTTGCTTCAAGTGGATTAAAACAGTTTTGTCACTAACACTGCAGCCTGCAGCTAACTCGGACGTGGTTTGCGATGGATCCGCTTCTACAATAGCCTCCAATTCTTCATTATCAACCTTGGACTCCGGCCGCCCACGAGGCTTGTTTTGCAGGTCGAAATTTCCAGAATGAAAACGTTGGAACCAAAAACGCATTGTGTTTTCTTTTGCGACACCACCGCCATACACATCATTAATCCTTCGAGCCGTTTCTGCAGCGCTGGTGCCACGGTTGAACTCTTACTCGTATTTCTCGCGATATTTTATGTTTTCCATTTTGTAAACTGAGTGACGCAAAGAAAAAACCAAAGATGGAAAAAACATATGGATTACGGTTTTCGTAAAACAAATGCATGAGTAAATAGCTGTATAAATTTGAAATTGGAATTCCTAACCAAAGAGGAGATATTTGAGATCAAAGTGGCCAGTACGACAAAACGCCAATTTCATATGTAAGGACTTAATATTAATGCCAGTTACTCGACTTCATAGAGTCAGTTATTTAACAAAGTCTGTATAAAAATGGTTATTATAATATTAAAGAATACATGGATGATGATAACCCCTGTCAATGATGTGATCGCTGCCAAGTTATGTCTGTATCTTTATATTTGTGTTAACATTATTATTGTATATTACAATTTTTTTTTTGCGATTGACTGGAAAAATTTTTATTGCCCGCTGGATTTCTTGCTGGTTCTTCCCAGTATAGAAGCATTATTTGCGAACCAGAGTAGTTTAAAAAAAATGACGTTCAATGAGTATTATGTAAATAATAAATTTTGAATAAAAATATTCTATTCTATTTTATTGTATACAAAGGATTCTGCCTGAGAAACACAATTTTATTATTTTTAAGTATTTTAGTAATTTAAATTTGTTTCTCTCCTCTGTTATAGGAGTAGTTCTTTTTTATTTTTTACTTATCTTTATTTATACTTTTTGTCCCGTCTTTAAGTTTCATATTAGTTACGAAAAACATGTTTGTAAAGTGTAGGCTATGCTGT
Organism: Archon apollinus; assembly: GCA_018248195.1. Lineage (NCBI taxonomy): Eukaryota > Metazoa > Arthropoda > Insecta > Lepidoptera > Papilionidae > Archon > Archon apollinus. Next base: position 4,134 of record DWIA01000238.1, read on the forward strand.
GCTATGATATGTGTAGCTTATTTATTTATTTACTTACATTTTTCTAAATTTAAATGTGTTTAACCTTCAGGGCAATGCCGTTATTGTAGGCTTGAAGTTTTGTAGTAGTTTAGAAAAAGCCCAAGACTTGCTTTAACCTTTCAATTTTTTCTTTGAAAGTCTAATTCACGTTTTTTTTAGCTAGGAATTCAAATAATCCTTTTGAATCTCTGTGAAAAGCGATTCGTGTATGTATTCAATAACGTCATGCTGACGAATTACAAGCAAGTATTCCTTACGAGGAGTCTAAATAATAATGCTTTACGAGAATATAAAAATGGATTTGTATGTATTGAAAATGATTAATGTCAGTATTTTTTTTGTATTTCAGTTGTAGAATGCATGAATTTTATATGGAATTTAGGATGGAATTTCAGAATCAGCCTAAGATGCAATGTCAAAAATACGTGCACAATCACTGGCTGAGGTTCCAACCCGAAAACTCAGTCACCCCGCAGTAACTATTGTTGTATTATTTTAGTCAGTATTTCTAGTTAATATACACCGCATGAATAACTTTACTAACAATTTTATCTGAAAAAGAATAAGGAAATTCGCAAGCTGAGATAAATATTAAATTTATTTTATTGTAGTTTCTACTTAAAGCTCTCTTAACCTACTGACAAATGTGACAGTCCTCTAAAGTCAGTCGGACAGTCCCTGAAGATACATTCTCATTTATGGCTTTGTATATAGTCTTTGGGAAGAAAAATCCGCACAGACTATTTCGAGCTGAATATTCCAGTATTTTTAGACTTGCGTTACACTTTAATTTTCTTATTTTGAGACATTATTTTTAGAAGATATCGGTGTTCTTTTGTATGATAACTGACTGTAAGCAGGAAGCTAACTGGCATAGAAAAAAGACCCTGAGTTTCTTGCCGGTGTTATTTTTTAATTATGTAATTCACAAACGGTTGCTACCGTAGGTCGTAATCAATTACAATTTTGTAACAATAATAAATTAAAGGCATGATAGTGATACCAAAGACTACATTATAACATATTGAAATTATTCGTTACTAAGGATATTAAGGATAGTATTCTAAGGATTTGCTTACACAGAAATATTCTTGTGACACAGCATTTGTTATGGACGGACATTACGCTTACCATCAGGTGTAGTCTATAAAAAAACTTCTGAAAGGCTCGGCTAAACCGGACACTCCAAAAAACCTATTATACATGATTGGTGAACTGCGCCAACAAGTAGGTATTCTATAGACTGTTCCTTTGCTTTTAGTAATACAAATGACGCACGCAGAATAACAAATTTAGCTCCTGACTGACATTGAAAGGTACTTCAAATATTTGCTAAATATGTGTCTGACACAGAGTAAAACAAATATTATGTACTTCGATAATGAAGTCTGGTGTCTAGAATCGATTCATTTAATTAGTATACAGCGTACGTTCCCCGATATCTGAAATATTCAGATATAACAATGTATAAAGACATTATCATCATAGATAAATCTGGCTGGGGTAAGTTCAGACCGCCTTTTTGCAGTTATAGTTGTAACACTATAATATCTCTTGGCAGTCGCTGTAGTCAAAGATCGACATGGGTTTGTTCATTTTTGTTATGAGTGATTTATTCAAATTGATGACAAATTATTATTCAGAGTAATAAGACTAAATTGTCTTCAGACTAATCCTCCTTTAACGATTACCGGGTAAATTTGGACCGACTTTCTACTTTCTGTTATTTGCGTGAAGTGTTTTTTTTTTCTTTTATTTATTTCCTTTTTATACTCTCCTGTTAAAATGATAACAACAATGTTATATTAACTCTGCTATATAATATGAAGCTTTTTAAAGTGAACTTAACCTTAATCTACATTTGTTAAATATATTGTAACATATACTAAGTAATTAATAGAAACATATATGTACATAATTCAATCACCAAATATTGATTACCAGCGTGCCATAAAATACGTACCACATACCATATATGTATAAAATGAAACTATTTTAGAAATGTTTCTAAATTGTCCAGAGTCATCTTTTTAATTTTAATTATTTACGTATTGCGTATCACATAGTTGATGATGGCATTATATTATGCTGTTGAGTTTCATGTGTGAAGATGTTTATTAATTTATTTAAAAAGACTGATTAGTGACCCCCATTGTGTCCCATATTGACCCCCAAGGGTCGATTTTGGTTTGCGGTCCCATGGTTTAAGACAAGAAAAAAATGTTGTGCACGATGAGTGTTAGGAAATTCTAATATAAGATTAGGCTCTATGGATCGTAAATATTTAGCCACCACCATATGTTGCAATAAGCATTTGTGTAGATATCTGCACTACAATATTATAAACAAATTGCTATTAATATAACAAACTGGATATTATTATGAAGTTTTCAAAATAAAAAAGTGTTTATTGTTATACTAAAAATGTAAATATTACGGCAGAAGTAAAATTTCAAAATCTAACTAAAAAAGATGGTGTAGACATTCATAGAACGTTTTCGTTTACATCCCTTCAAAAAAGGGGTGAATGACCGCGCTTCAAGGAATGCCTTTTATGCGACATTCTGTTGGAAACCGCACATTCACAACATTAAACTTCAATTTTAACCTTAATACAAACTGGAGTGCTACTTAACGATCTGAATGAAAATAACTACTTAATCCCTATATTTTTTTTATGGATGAAGAGAAGAGAAGAGACCAGCAAATCGTTCACCTGATAGTAAGAGCAACGTCTGCCCATTGCAAATGCTGTACCAATCAGAATATTTCTGGGTGGCAACGCACTGCGCTCGTGATTCTGATACATTAGTTCTAAAGTCTCATATGCCCAGTAATTACGCTAACCTTCAGAGTGCCCGTCAAACCAAAACACAGTAATGTTCGCACACGATGTTTGGAAGCCTGAAACATCGATTACTACCCAGGATGATTCGTGAGGCTATTGCAATTAAAAAACATCCTAATTTCAATAGAGAACTTGGCTGAGTTCCGGCTTGGGATCCCATAATTAATAAAATTAAATCCAAAGCAAGAACACCACTGCAAGACTTCAAGACTCTCTCTCTCCACTGCGTAGATTGGACCAAAACAAATAAATAAAAGCTGAAGGTAGCCTGGATTAACTATGACATTGGGACGTCTGACATCTCAGACCCCGTCACCATGGGTGCTGTAAAGCACTCGAAACGTCGGGAAATAAATAGTTTAAAATAAACGCGATAAATTTACTAAATATATAGTTTTATTAAAAGTGCAACATTATATATGTTGCACTTTTAATAATTTAAAAAATGAATTACACTAGGGGGGAGATGCGAATTACTTTTTAGTGAACTGCGTTGCTCCTAATGTATAAAATAAAGGAAGCATACAACAACAATGGCTTAAAACGTACAAACAAAGCAGAACCACAACCAAGATGAGCCACTAACACTTCGATCAATATTATCATCTAGGCTAAAAGCTAAAGATAAAGTATATGAAGCACTACGTCAGTAACGTCGAGTGAGTTTTAGTGATCCTTTCACCCAACGTAATGTTCGTCCTTCGACGGTTTATAAAGTGCTGACCGAGGATTTATGAAGAAAATATAAATATGACTAGAGAGCGGGATTAATCATCCTGGTAGAGAATATCCCTAATTTGTCATAGCGGTAAGGTAAAGCACGGCGATGAACTCATTCAGTTGCCATATTCACTGGATATAAATCCCTGTTTATGGTAGAAAAGTTTTATTGTAGAAAGTGGCGAGACGAAGGGAGGGTACTTTGAATGTCGTTTAAGATTCAGATGTCTCGGAGCGCAGAATCAATAGTACGGGAGATTTATAGTAAGTGTAAGAACAGCATATCTTATACTTACTATAAATCTGCATATTTTCTAAAGTCTGGAACTGTGCCGCTTACATCTAATTATTTAGTGTATCGTTTTTTGTTATTAATTTTTTATGGCAATGTAGGCGTGGGATAAATATCGGCGGATGTCTGTCGTAGATTCTACATAACTTGATAACGCTTCATTATGAGGCGAAACACGTATTGTTGACTGGAGGTTGGCATCCCATGGCCTTTGTTACCTTCTTTTATGTAAGGTTAGATAAAGATATAAAAAAAATAAGTACATCTGTGTAATACTTCGGATATATGGTGACTCCGATGAATATTATTTTTACTTAAATCTTCATTATAGTGTTTATTTCGCAACATCACGTGCGTGAATATCTATGTTCGCTCATTTGTTATGGAACAAAGCCATTTCGTTTTGAGGGAAAATCATTTAAAAACATTTAAGAATATTGAGAATCCTCTATCTTCCTTTGAATGAACTACGTCTTAGTTGGATAGGCTTATTGTAATCTTATAGTACTACGTTACCTAAATAATACGCGGTTGGTACTCAAAAGATTGATCCATATTACATATCGGTTTCAAACAGAAAGATTTCACGAGGCGATGCTAAGTGTTTTCCAAGTCCATTTTGCAGAAGTTTAATTGTGATATTTTTCGCTTTGAAGTATTACAAGAAGGTACTTTGTGAAAATACTAGCATAATGTTCTGAGTTTTGATAATATTATATACTCGTATAATGTTCAACAAGCTTGCGATTGTGTATTTCTTAATTTTAAACTGTGTGGCTTTAGAAGGAAACACAAAAAGAAACTGCTTATAAATATCACACTGTGCTCTGAGCAGGCCTCCTATAAGTTCGCCATGTTGCTGCAATGCAAACGGGCCCTACCATACTAACAGTTATTCTGTTATCAATCAGTGTTGTGCTTTTTTCGCTTGTTCTTTTGTTTGCTCTTGGGTTTAAAATACACTTCGTATGGCATATAAGTCTTTAAGAACCAATGTCTCTTTTTTTATGCAAGTAAGTGACGAGACGAGCAAACTTTCACCTGATGGTAAGCATAGATATTATAGTAGATGGTAAGCATTTGTTATGGGCAGACGTTATACCTCTACCCACAATAAATGCTATGTCACCCAGGATATTTCTGTGTAACACCACACTGCGTTCGTCACCTTGAGGCATCAGCTCATAAGTCTCATATGCCCAGTAATTACGCTAGCTCTCAGTACTCTTCTAACCAAAACACAGTGATGTTTTCACACTACTGTTCCACAGTAGAATAACGTAATAGAGGTGGTACCTACCTAGATGGACTTTTATGGACATACTTACCATCAGGTGAACGTCACTTCGTCACTTACTAACATAAAAAAGTATAGTATATACTTTTACATAAACTGTGTGCCGTATCCTCACACCAATTATTCCGTTTGTAGTAGACTAATAATGGACGTGGGCGGCTCCGTTTACAGCGACGACGTTGATATCAGTGACATTACTGATATGATTTTTCGAATAATTAAACAAAGTGTTACTCAGGTCTACAGTAACATGACACACACCTGAAAACATTTTCCATGAACTGAAATAGTTTTTTTATGTTACTCACGCTACGCAGGCTAAAAAAGAAATTCCTTCCCGGTCGAGTCGAAGTAGTTACGGACAGTTTGCGGACTACTTAGTTGCTATTCCACGGAGCATTCTACAAGTCTTAATTTAAGTAAATTTCGTAGTTTCTTATACGTTCTTAGCCAGTTCATGTTTTTAAAAACCTTAAACGTAAATAAAACGTATTCAGAAGACTGAAAAATATTTTATATTTTGATAAATGAATAGTATTAAAATAATTAAAGAGAGATACAAATAGGTGTATCTGCCTTTCATATGCTTCGCTCGACAGGGCACCTGAATTTGTACTATTGATTATAATTAGCAATTTAAAATATATATATGTATATATAAATATATAAATAAATTCTATTTTTAATAAAACGTTGCTTCGCGCTAGTATTTCTTCTGTATAGTAACTGAGTTTAACAGACCATATATTTCACACCTAAATGTTGGTTCTTGATGCGATTCGAACGTAGGACCCACGCCGTAGAATTTAGGTATTCTGACCACTACTCCACTTATGACGTTATCAAATATTGCTTAAAAGTACCCCAGAGTTTCTTGTCTGTTCTGCTCTAAGAATTAGAATTAGAGTAGATTTGTGACTTATTTATATCGAATTAAGTGATTACACTGAGGAGTATATCTTCATATGCCAATACGTGTAGTTGATAAGTCACGCACCATTTCTTTCCAATACAATGTTATTAGGAAACACAAACATTTCCCTGTACTGTGAGAAGTAGGTATGTCTGTGGATGCATTCGTGCAAATTGTAGGCGTGCCGGCGACACGTGAGATGCCTATGCCAGCATGTTTCGTAAGCCATAAGATTTTGCATTGTTATTGATTTACTTGGGACCTGGGTTTGAATCCCAACGGAAGTCATGTGTGTGCAAAATCTCAATTCAGTGGTTATTTTGTATTATTGTGCGACTGTAAAACACACGATATAACAAAACAAAGTGAGGACTCATGCAGAATTTTGTTAAAACATCGTTTTATTAAAAAGAAAGAAAAAATGATAATATATATTTTTTAATCGTACCTCTTCTAACTTAACAATCTGTTCCTTAACCTATTATAATATTCACCTCCACTTAAGAAGATATAGACCTGAACATTGAGCGTGCTGCGACGATTACATTCGGAGGTTGCAGGCCTCTATTTAAAATCATTCGAAAGAAGGGCATTTCGAATAACTTTACTAAAATAAACTAAATTTAAGTAGTTACTTTTTATATATATATATTTTATACAAGTAACAAAAGTCATACCATTTATTTAATAAAGTGTTGTGACAGAACTTATGACGCGACTAGGTTCTTAAATAAATATTTATTTGTTAATAAAAGAATCGTTAGCTACAAAACTAAAGCGTCATTCTACTGAAATCTACATCGTAATAAAAGCCGTTAATTTAGTACCGTTGTCATGCAACAGGATAACTACGCTCTGAAGAAGATTTAATAGTCACAAGCAAGCTAGAAAGCAAATATGCTACCGATCATTTCTAGAATTCTGAACGCTGTAAATATCATACCACAATAAGTCTTTTCATTATGTATTATTGACACTAAGTAGCACTCTGAGTAACATCTATTTATTATACGGAGATGACACAATGTGTCAAGTAATAAAAGTATAAAAACGCTAAGTAGTGGCAGCGAAGCAAAATGTGTTATCAGATTTCAACACGCAGTTGTCGTCAGATTCGCCTAAAGTTAACACTGCTGCCCATAAACATCTACAATACATAGAATTTTGACTATGCTGACGTCAGCTATCTTGACCTTACTTAATCCCAGCTTGATAAATTTGGTCGTATTCAGAATTTTTGTATAAGGTTTATATTTGGCTTACGTAAATATGTTTCTCTGTTTGGAACTAAGCTCAAATGGTTACCAATTCGCCTTCACCGGAATACTCACATACTTTATCTGCTCTACAGTGCTCTCTTTAATACTTTCTACCCTTCTTACCTCAAAAAACGCTTTGAATTTATTCATGATTCCCATTCGCGAAACTAAAGACCATCAGAAAGTATGAAGTTGAATATGCCGCTTCATAGTAGTAACTTATGGACGTGTCATTTAATGTGCAGGCTGCAAACGTGCAACATCCCTTCCAGCCTTCAAAAAACTAGTCCTAAATCATTACCTGAATCGTTTAAATATTTATGATGATTGTATGATTTTTGCACTAGCCTTGATTCTTATTTATATTAATTATTTTTGTATAATTGTAAATCATATGTATTTGTATACATATATATGTATTATGTGGATGTTGTATATAATAGGTATTTATTTTATTATTTATGCAATTTTTTGTCTCGTTTTGATGACCGTAGTGTGACACTACATAGGACTTTCTAGTACAAAGATATGTAACGCCGCAACGTTATGGACACGCATAGGATTTATCATCAGCCGAATGAGATGCTCGTCACGTTATTTACTTCAACTAAAAGAAGCAAATATGAATTTCCGATGAAAGAATATCCACGAGATACCATATTTTTGGCAATAGCAAATAAAATTCTTTTAACTGAAAAACTGATAAAAAGACGATATCGCAAGCAGACAATTACTGTT
>DWIA01000239.1:0-12209 GCA_018248195.1 Archon apollinus
CACTTTACTTGAAGACTACTGGCACTAAATAGATGAGATTTTGAAGTATGGTGGTTTTAATAAATCCCAATACAACGGTGCAGTGGATTTAAAGCTGACTATTTTATTTAAGCCAATAGTTGGCGGGAGATGCAATTCGAAAGTCTCTCTCTTACTTTCACTGCTGGGGTATTAGAAAACACATTCAACGAAAATTTATTTGAATAAGATATGTCGTGTAGTTTTTTTAGATATGGAATATGTTCACAAAGGAACCAATCGCTGTCCATGTTCCAACACGCACTAGACATTTTTTAAATAATTTTCATCATGATCTTACCTCCAGGGATTAAAGTTCTTCTAAAAATAATAAATTAAAGTTTTTCTATCTAGTATATGGTTATTATCGTTGTTCTGAGAATGGCTGAAATCTTCTACATCGCCCAATTTACAACTGAAACTATTGCACTGATATTATATACAATGTATATAATGTCAGTATCGTGAATGCTTTGTACAAAAAAAAATTGACATGCACAACACATTTGTTTTGGCACAAATATGGGCTCCGGCTGGAATTCGCACCGGTCCTAGGTGCGAATTCCTGCTTGGGTGCATACCTAGCTTCTGCGGCGTAGAAGCTAGGTACTCTGACCTCTAGGCCACGGTTTCGTCGACTTTACATTCCGGACAGCCTTTTATTCCAATATTAATACGCATAATAAGGCGTCAAACAACTTCTCATCATCGTCAACTAAGCTAGTGCGCTTACCATCCAGAACTACATTGCTATTTATAGTTAATAGAATCAGGCGTTAGTTGATTATAAATGGAAGAAATTTGCTAAGATCCGCAAGCAAAATATGAAATAGTGTGTATTACCTATTTTTTGATGAGCACCGCCCGCCGTCCTACAATAGTTTGCACAAGCAAACTAGTACTACCACCGGGAACCGCCAACAGATACTCTCCATCACTACAGCTCTACAACTAGGCAATACACACCACTGAAGTTGAGAACACGACGCGTGTTTCTTCTCAAAACAAGATATTATCAATTGTTGTGTAGACTGTACGACAGTCAGTCGCTGAGCTGCCTCAGTTGTAGTGCTGTAGTGGTGCAGGGTATCTGGTGGCGGTTTCTGGTGGCTGTACTAATTTTGCTTGTGCACGCTATTGTAGGAGGTCGAATGCTGCTCTTCAAAATCTAGGTTACCATATACTATATACCATTTTATATTTTGCATGCGGATCTTAGCAAATTAACTTTATTCCATTTACATACATCGCTTTACCATTAGATGGGATCGTAGTTAAGCACTACTTCGTTTATTTTATATTAAATACAAAGTGGAAATTAACCAGCTGTAGATATATGCTTTAATTCTTTGGTTTATAAATATAAAATAAGAATATTAAATACTACCAAAGAATTTATGAATTAATTTGCCGTGTGGTAGAGGTGTCAAAAAATCTACCAATACATTCATCCCGTGGGCATCGTTAAAGTCGACTTAGCAAAATGCCAGGAAGATCGCATGGCCTTCGATTCATACAGTAATAACCATTGCTATTATGCACTTCTTAAATTGTCCTGATCGATGACGGTCAGTACCGTCTAAGTGGCAAAGTGTCTGGTACTGCGATCGCCAATCCAACTGCCAATCGGTGATTACGGCAAATCGTCACAACTTGGGAGAGTCCTTTATTCAGAATTGGACTTTTACAGGCTGTTGAGAAAGAAGAATAGAATAGAATAGAGTGACCACATTAAAGCTTTTATATAGTCAATTCATTTTGAATGCATCGACATTTCTTTAATTTAATCATTTTACTGCAGTCATGCCTGCAACATATTGCACGTAAGCGAATCTGTGGCTAATTTTACTGAAATGATTCGGTCAATGCTCTGGAATTAAACAGAGGGATCGAAATGACTTATCGTTAATCGCAGCTGACACCATTTCATCGAAGTATGATAACCAGTAAAAGAAAATAGATGTACGAGTACGTATTTACTCGTTTATTGGAAAAACTCTTTATGCCATTGCCATTCGGGCCAAAAAATATATAATTTCAATTCCATGTACGATACAACTTAATAATTAATGTGTCATCCATAACATTTCTGTGTCCGCACTGCGCTAATCACCTCAAGGTATCAGTTCTCAAGTCTCTTATGACCAGATATTAGACTAGCTATCAGTGACCTTCAAATGACTAAGTAATATATACAACTACTTCGTTTTAAAAATCATGTAGTCAATAGTACTTATTGCATTAAGGCAGCAGTTGTAAATGCACGAATTATGGAAACTGTTCCCATTTCTGTTTGAAATGACCGTAAAATTACTATGATATTGTATTAGTATTACTGACAGTCCATCTAACTAATAGTTTTCTTCCGATTCTCGTCGCATATCATCAAATATTATGTATATATTTATTACTTTTAAAAACCATGCAGGATATCCATTTAAATTTGATATAATTATTACCCCATATTGATACTTTTTTGATAATAATAGATACAACTGAACATTCGTATGACGATGATGATGATGACATTCTTTTTACATTATCATCATCACCAATACTAAAGACAAACAGTCCCTCACAATTTCACTACTGAACAAAGGCCTTCCCCGAAGGTTACCACAAAACACGATCCCGAGCCACCTGCACACGTCAAATTCCCACAAAACTGTGCAGAACGTCACTCCATCTGGTGAGAGCTCGCCTTACATTACCAGTACAAGAATGCGCTTACCTCTAAAATGGTTATCGGTTCTACGATTTCTGTTTTAGTCTATTGTTATGGATTGGTCTACTGATTCCGTTTACTGATCTATAAAGTTATGTGGGTTAACTCTGTTCTTTTGTGGATAGTATCGTTATAGATTCTATTTTACAAGGATATATTGGACATCATCCGTGCCACAGCTTAAGATCAGTATCTTCCACGTGAGGCCTGCAGTAAAGGACAACGCTAAGGCGTTCTGTGTGATCACCAGCAATTCGCACTGATTGAATACTTTTGTTTTAAGTCATAAAGAATCTGTCAAAGAATATGTATAACATTCGTCGAGAACCTTGAGCGAACGCAACAACAGCCGATATAGGTTTGACTTCATATATGTACCATATCGTTTTTTTAAGTTGACTTTAATTAAAGCATTTATAATTTCTTTGTAAGTTTAAAATTAAACGGTGTTAACCTCCTTGTCGGTCTAAGAAATATGTTAAATATCGTCACATTATTTTCGGTTTAAGAGTTCTGTTTTAGATTTTTGTATGGCTTTGTTTTAGATTAAAAACATTGTATATTTTATGATATATTTCACACTCCTATTGATTTCATGTTCGTTTATTCGTGATTTCGCGCCATATTTTAGTACACGTTACACATTATTTCTTGCTATGATGTTAAATTACTACTTCTACACTACTGCTTCACGATAGAATAACTGACACTGCGTTGCCTACACGTGATGAAATATGCCTTTCAAAAAGCAAATGAATAAAAACACTTTTTAACTGTTACATACAGAATTTCTGTAGCTAAAATTGAAAACTTGGAAACAGTAAAACTCCACAAGTTATTCGTTTAAAGAAGTGGACTTTTCCTTGTTTAACGCATAATTACTAATTTAACGCAATAACATCAGCAACAGAAACCTCAATATAGTCTTCTTAGTTATCCATTCAAAGCGTTTTGTAGCAATACTGGTGGTAGAATTTTTATGCAGAAATCTGTCTAGATATGTACCACCGCAGTGTCAGTAATTCTGCCGTGAGGCAGTAGTGAGCGAACGTAATGTTCGTTGTTCGTTTGTTTTGGTTTGTCGAGCACTGTGATCTAGTGTAATCGTTGGGTGACAAAGCATTTTTTATGGGCAGACGTTGCGCTTCCCTGTGACTCAAATGATCTAAGATAAATCTATAAATAAACAATTAATTGTAACAAGAAATTACAGTTCTAAATTATAAAAATCGCAACAAATTGATTAAAACTTCATTTAGTAATACTTTATGAATAGTGAAGTATATGCTAATGATATACTATATATGACTATTCGTAATAAATTATCAAAAATATCTGCCAATCTGAATTGAATAACGCACGAAATGTAGAGTTCAAAACATTACCCAACGTCACGTTTAATCCTATATATGGGTAACGTACAAGAATAATATGCCGTGGTAGCTCAGGGGCTAGGCGCTCGCTTTATATCAAATAACACGCGAGTGACCTGGGTTCGATTCCCGGTGTCGGCACCACTACATTTGTTAATTGCAATTTTAAGTGCTGATTTATCACGTGCTTTACGGTGAAGGAAAACATCGTGAGGAAACCTGCATGTTTGAGAAATATAAAAAAATATTTCGAGGATATGTGAAGTCCGCCAACCCGCATTGGAGCAGCGTGGCGGACTCTTCCCGGCTCTAAAACCCTCTCAGAAATGAGAGGAGGCCTGTGCTCAGCAGTGGGACATTGATAGGCTGAAACTTTACTTTACTAGGACTAAACAGCTGACGTATTAAGGTGACGAACATAGTGCAGGACCAAAGAGGACTAAGCATTTCAAAGCTCTGGGTAGCACGGCTATAGTTAAAGGCAAAGATGTAGCACGTATCATTAGGTTAATGACTTCCTCGTCTCGTTACTGAATTTCGATCACCTAACTAGTCTACTTTTGGACGTCCCATGTCCGGGACATGGCCTATTTAGAGGTTAGAGGTATAATATTACTTATGTGAAAGGAAGCCGGGGATGGGTGAACTTTATCTTCCGCCAGTAAATAATAGAACCCGTAATGTTTACCTATAACTATACTTTTTGTTAATGACATTTGTACGAATTACATTAAATTGCAATTATGGTCAGCTTTTAAAATAAATATCGTAGCATAATTTATTAAACGGAAGTAAGGGCTAAAATTTATAATGTCGTTAGACCTAAAACAACAATGATTTATCGAGTTTCAATTTCCTGAACACACCACCCGAAGCGCCGATTGCAATATTTGCGGATGGTATTTACTCCGTGATTAAACGCCTGTGCCGACAATAAAACTGTAACATTTATTCTACATGATTCGTATACTAAACACATGTTTTCACATGGCATAACAATAAGTGTATCTGACTTATGAGCAGCTATTCCTAAGTTCAGTTCCACCAAAGAAAATATGAAATTCTTTTTATTTCGATTTATAAAATTGTATATACATATATGTTACACTACTATACATCTCCAAATCTTAGAAGTAAAACTCTTTAATAAACTAGTACAGTGTCAGTAATAACTGAGAACGGAACTGAGACGTGGTCTTTGCTATAGGTCGCTTGAGGAAGTTCGAACTTGCTCAGCGAACTATACAAAATGCTATGCTCGATGTTCCTATGTGAGATAGAATCCGTAACGATGAATTACGCTCTTAGGATATGAAACATGAAGTAGCAACGAACCTTTCAAACCGGTCGTAGAATCGAGATAACCATTGGGGAAGAAAAATTCTCGAAGGGCAACCTCTTACCAGCTAATAGGGCGTTATGGGAATTCCATGAATTGTGGTGGCTCAAGACTGTAGTTTGTGACCAATACATGCTATGTTCAGTAGTAGATTTGTGATGGGCTAATATGAGGACAATGATACTGCAGTTGGTTGAGAAACTAAGATATTTTTGTATTCATAGATATTCCATAGACCATCCTTTATTTTTCTACGTGTTCACAATTTAAAAAAATTATAATATTCTAAGAAATTTAGGCCGAGTGGTGTTGGCATTAGCAAATCAGCCTAACCTATATCTAGTGGCGTCATTGCATGATGTGAGTCAATGCGACTTACATGGGCATTTCAATTCTTTTAATTTGTTTATTCCCATTTGCCAAAAAACTATTCATAGACATTTCTAAAAGCTAATACCGCAAGTAAGCTATTCTGCCTCGTTCCGTGGGAGTTTTAGGTACGTTGCCTCGCTGTGCTGGAACAATATTCCACCACCATTGCAGATTTTAAGGAACACATGTACCTTCATACTTCAAACATAAATTATTTCTCTAGAGCTATTAAAACAAAACGCAATGCTGTATGCAAAACGCAACTTACCTTCCTACGTGTGCTCTTAAGACAATTCTCAAAAACTCGTCCACAATAGCGGTTAATCTAATAAGGACGAACATTAGCTACACGAATGCATTGAATCAGCAATTGATTTACGTTTTGAATATTTTCATATTCTTTCTATAAATTATTTAATGAAGAAAGTGACAAGAGGAGAATATCGTTCATATGGTGGTAAGTACAACACTTACCCATATCCTGTGTCACCCAAAACATTTCTGTGTAGCACTACACTGCGCTCGTCACCCAAGATATAAGTTCTTAAGTCTCGTATAAAAGTAATGTTTTAGCCTATAAATGTTCCACTGCTGAGCACAGGACTCCTTTCATTTCCATGTGTCATGTCCATGAAGTGTCCGTCACTTTGCTCTACTGCAGGTTGACGGACTTCACATGTCCTCAAAATATTTTTATTTTTCAAACACGGTAGGTTTCCACGCGATGTTTTCTTTCACCGTCGAGCAAGTGGTAATTGAGTGTTCTCAAAATTACAATTAATAATTTTAATGTAGCCAGCACTGGTAATCGAACCCCGGTCATTTGCATACTATGAATTTCATGTGTACTTAGTAATAACACAAGATAATAGTACTCTTCAGACAGAACGACAGTAATGTTAAGAAACGGCAGAATAACTGGCACGGCTATGGTATGCACCATAGCCGTGCCAGTTATTCTGCCGTTTCTTCCACTTAGATTACTGACAAAGAGGAGACCAATATAACAGGAAATCCTGTATACTGTATTCTATCTCATTTTCTCGCAGGCTAAATCCTATTGAAGTACTCGTATATGTTTGTGTCTTTCTACGGTCGCTTTTCGTTTCATTGAGTTTCAAATTACAGTGAAGACGTTTTCACTTCAAAGAATTGCATATAAGAATTTACTAAAGCTGCGAGCGTTTCTGCTAGTTCTTTGATTTTTTGAATGGTATTAAATTTAAAAATATGAGCAAATGATCGTAGCAATACGTGTATTAATTAAGAACCCCTAACCGGAGCAAAAGCAATTTCAGAAGTAAATTTAATTTCAAATTCAAAGATATTTGGAGAGAGTGAATGATGCGGCTTTAAGGTGAAGACTACAGGAAATTCAAACTAATGAGCACTCCCATAAGTCGGTCATCAAATGAATCGTGGCTTTTTAATGTTAATAACAACTGATTACTTTCTTTTTACCGGAGTCGGCCGCTTAATTATATTTTCGTCTTTCAAAGTACCTTATAATTTGAAAAAACTTTCTCAATTTTACTCCAAAATACTTCAGCTAAAATAAATAGCTGCACGAAAGCGTAGATAATTTAAAGGACAAGAAATAATAATCAACAAAGCTTAGTTGGAGATAAGAGAATACCTTTGTCTGGAATAATTAATTTTAGCAATAGCTTCGCGTTTATATATTTTTTTAAAGTTTTTGGTGTTCAATATCTGTTATGTCAGCTCGGTTGTCAGATTGGTAAAGCTATGGTCTTCCGTGTTACGTGTCGTTTCATGGCGTAACGACAGTTGCTTTTGATGTCAGTATTTGTAAGTCATTTATTGGTTTGAGCATGTACTATAGATGCCTGTAAAGCGCAGTTTACGATGCAGGACAAAACGCTGAGTGAGGCAGTAAAAAATAATAAGAATAAAACAGACCCGCTCAAACTGTTCGTACCTAATTTGGATTCCTATGGCACTGTTTTCAGTATACCAAGGAAACGCCAAGGATTATTTGGTCGTGTTTGCTATAGTATTACACATGATGTTTGGATTTTTTCACGTAGCAGCTTTTTTAATATATATAGGAGCTCTTCAAAAACTAGGAAATACACACTATTTTATATTTTGCATACATATCTTAGCAAATTAAATTTATTTCCTTTATACTCGTAGATAGCATAATTATACGAGTCAACTCTGGGCATTAACAAAGCTATTCTCTTTTGCTGGAAAGCATTAAAAGATTCAATGCGAACCTTCTTGTAGTTTTGCAGAACAATAACGCTTCATTTTACTATTACAAGCTTGAAGATGTTGTTATAAGTCACCCGTTTATTATCATGTATCTTATTGCTAAATCAGTGAGTCCAAAATTGACATGTGTAGAATGTTTAGCAGAATGATCTAAACAGTTCAATTTATGACTCGGACAACTTTCTTGCAATCATATTTCCCACTTTACATAGAGCCCTGCACTGTTTTTCTACATCCACATCATCCTTCATACTGGAAGCGACAATGTATCTTAGATACCATAAGTTGTCAACCATCCTAACAAGCCGTCTATTAAAATAGAACTCCGGCACATTTTGAGGTCCCTTTCCGATCGAAGAATTACCATTTTTGCCTTTTTTCGTTATAAAATAAGTTATATCCTTGTGCATATCTTTCAAAGATTGCCATAAGTTTCCTCAAGCCTTTAATCGAGGAACTGAGCAGCACCATATCGTCAGCGTAGCTCAGATTGTTGACATATCTATAATCCATTCTGAGTTCTGCTGAGGTTCCGTTCAGCTCTACAATTAAATCATTTACGTAAGCGTTTAACATATTGAGTATATGATTTGTCTGTCAAATGAAATAACATTAATATTGACTGAAGACTCTTTCGGTCATATCAGACTGAGAGCCTTAACGTATTAACAAGGACAACGCTGTTTAGCGCTGTTTGCAATGCTCCTATTTAATTTATAATTGATTGTCTCAGTAAAATGAATGATTGTCTATTTTATTATGTAATATGCAGACAGGTCAGATTTCTCCGCCATATAGTTAGATATTTCTTCAAACATTTTATGTAACTGCCAAGACCTTCTTCATTTTTCGATGATCTTCGTCATTGCCAGTAATGCATTCCTCTTTTTTACTGTACATCATCGTTTCATTAAAGGTCTCTAACTCATAATATATCCCGTGCGCTGACAATACTTTGTTATCAGAAGTAAAGACACACTTTACACATAAGGTGAACAGTGCGTTATACGAGTACAGAGTAATCAACTGGCTGCTTAACAATTTTGTGCAGGAAATTTTAAGTAAAACACAACATTCACAAATTTTAAATGTGTATGTGTACTGAGGTTAAATTCTGGTACCGCAGAGATTTTTTTAAAGTCCAATAAAAATATACGCACTATATGCGGAGCTTGGTTAGTTGCCGTACATTGTTTAAGGAGTCCAAAACACTTCCTCTAGCATGCATGTACATTAAAGAGACATGCATTTTTGTTCAAAACACTGTACAACGTATCTATGTTCTGTTCTAGGCCTCATAGATATCTTTTATCCACCAGCATCCAGATAGCTTTTATCCACTCTGTGTTCCTTACAGTAATGCGAGAGGGCTTTAATTCGAAATTGTATAATGCCTAATATTAAGTAATTAATGCAACATTTAAAAAGTAATATCATTTTACTTTTGTCAAAATATAAGAAAATAAAATAATATATAAAGTTTTAAATGAAAATGTTCTACAAGAGCTAAAAGACGAATTATAACCAAAAAAATCATCTGAAACGCTGCGAACTTAAGTTACGTAAGCTCATGAAAATAGCTTAAATCTCTTAGCATGAGACAAGAGCAAAGTTTGGAGCACGAAAAGCGAAAATTAACCCGGATGTTCGACAACAAATAAAGAGGAAAACTTTACTGTTAATAGAATGCATATTGATGCTGCCCAAATTTTAACAAGAAGAGATAAACTGTCTATCATTACAATGGGATTAAATAAAGTATTTTTTAATTGAAGATAGTGATGAGACCAGCAAATAGTTCACCTAAGAATAAGTGTGCTAACCATCAGGCCAACGATTTGCACTTTCTTAGATACAAATAAAGTGGAAACTGCACATGGCAAATGGTGTGGCACCTAAAACATTTATTTGTGGCACCACATAGCGCTTGTCACTCTGAGACATCAGGTCTCATATGTTCACTCATTACACTTGCTATTGTGGTAATTAATCTTTTAAGACCGAAACTCTTTGCACACAAGACATTGCTAAATTAAACACATTCTTGCATAGGAATCCTATTACCAGAAAAATTAAAAATAATAAATATGAAAAGAGACTGGCACACAACTTAAATTAAAATTAAACTTTTAGTTTATTCAATAAAACACAGTTTTCGTTATTTACATTTGGTACACACCCAATTAATAAAAAGAACGCGCGCGCGTCAGCACAGCGCATACATGCGCACACATGAGAGAGAGGTAGAGAGAACCGACGTACACAGATACACGCGCACAGGTATTTTAACTCAGATGAGGAGTTTCCAACCCTTGCAATGTACGTGTACATATATTTGTTATGTAATATAAAATATATATTTATATATTACGATATTTGGGTACCTAGAATTTTTTTTTAAAGTCAGGAAATATTCATAAAGACAATTTTGTATTTGACTCAAATATTATTTTCAGCTGAACCTTCAAACCCAACGTTTGACTCAGCAGGTGGTTTATGGATTTAATCGCGTGTAGCATTAGAAATCAGTAAGTTTTTCTTAAATTAATTGCCTACTTCTGAACATAGGCAGCTCCCAAGAAGAAAGGTTTAGCCTTGATCACCCTGTTTGGCTGGTAAACCGGAGATCGCAGTACTAGACGCATTACACCTTAGACTCTGCCGCTTTTAACTTATGTGTGTATTTTCGGTCTGGCAATTCTCTCTTTCAGCACCCACGCGATAAGATGAGGTGTCAGATTTTTACAAAATATGTAAAAAAAAAAATTTATAAAAATGTTTTTAAAATTATAATATTTATTCAATAAGAATGACTGAATACAAGTTATCAATAATTAAAGTAATGTGGAAAATGAACATTCGATATATAGAATTCAGATGCTAAGCGAGGTTAATACTGGATACGCGGAAAGTCGATGCGCTGTCTGCAAGGTGCTGTAGCAACACTCTCGTGTTTCTTCTTGAAACCATCACGCCATGAAACTGTAACTAGCCGTCTATGAATAAATATTCGTGACCGTGAAAATTTGTTGATCTTTCCTTAAAATCTTCCTTTTTCATTTTTTTATGAAAGTGACTGAAGAGATGAGCTAATTGTTCATCTGATGGTAAGAGTAACGTCTACCCATATCAAATGCTATGTCACACAGAAATTTCTGTGCGGCACCACATTGTTCTAATCACTCTTATACATCAGTTCTTAAGTCTTCACCCTTCAAACCGAAATACAGTATTGTTTGCACACTACTGTTTCACGCTCAATGTGACGAGCGCAGCCTGGTGCCATACGGAAATATTCCTGATGACACAGCATTTGTTATGAACAGACGTTGCACTTACCATTAGGTGAACGTTTCGTTCGTCTCGCCACATTCTTTCATAAAAATAAACTTAATTTTATTTGATGGCCAACATCAACCTTTCGAATTGACGTAGAACTGTGCGAAGTTCCTTCACATACTAAAACTTTATTCTCAACTTCTCTAAAGGAATATAACCTGAAAAATTTAAATGGCCAAATTTGTTCCGTCTTTCTCCTATTTTTATGCAAATATTAAGTTTGACTATTTAAAATTTTGATAAAGTTTAAAGGAAAATTACTTTGCTGAGATCCACATGCAAAAATGAAAAATGGTGTACATAACCTACCTTATGAAGAGCACCACCCGCCCTCTCACAATAGCGTGCACAAGCAACGCAACGCTTAGTAATGCAACGCTTAGTAAACCGCACAAAGAGGTGACCGAGATAATAGGAAACATTTTATATTGCATTCTATCTAAATTTTTCTCGCAGGCTAAATCCAGTAGATGTTGATATTTTATTTATTTATTTATTTATTTATTATAATCTTTATTGCTTCCTTCACAATGAAAGGTTACAAAGGACGGACTTAATGCCTTTAGGCATTTTCTACCAGTCAACCAATGGAGTGGTTAGACTTTGTTGAAATGTAGCAATATTAAAATAAAATAAACATAATTAGTACATAGATAGGAAATAAATATACTAAATATGTATATAATTACAAACATAAATACATACATATAAATATACAACACAACTATAATATATACCTCTATATATCACATACACACAAACATATATATACACATACCATACATATAAATACACGCTAAATAAA
>DWIA01000240.1:0-12206 GCA_018248195.1 Archon apollinus
ACACAGTAATGTTTGCACACCACTGCTTCACGGCAGAATAACTGGCCCTGGGGTGGTACCTACCTAGACGGATTTCTCCATAGAATCCTACCACCAGTAAACTACTACTACTAAATATTTCAATAAGAAAGGTTAACCATAGAAGTGAATGTAACCTTTTATATATAAGTTAATCTTTTGTGAAACAATCGTGTGTAAGGATTGTTATGTTTGCGTTTGAACGGCACTGATATCTAGTGTAATTACTGGGCATACGAGACTTTTGAGTGATTGGTTTTGGCAGACGTTACGCTTATCAGGTGAACATATTGCTCATCCGGCTTGTCGACCTTGTGGCCTAGTGGTCAGACTACCAGACTGCTATGCCGTTGGTCCAAGGTTCGAAACCCAGCAGTAGTATTGTTGTTTTTTTTCTTAGAACACACTCAATATATCAAATAAATAAGGTCGATGGACTTTAGGCCAGAAAATTAAATCTTACAGATACAAATACAATTACACAAACTTTATTCTAGTGTTCATCTAATTTATTTGCATGACCGCCACATCCAGGCGGGTAGATTAGGACAAATGAGCGCCTGTGTGTTTGCGCGTGTGGCACTTTAATATCTTGCGCACAATTCATAGATTCCGACAGTATTCGAAAGTTTCCGCCGTGGTCGAAAATCGGCCAAAAGAGAACATTATCAATGCTTGACGGCGGAATAACTGTCTCTGTAATGCGGTCACCGTACTTGAGGACAGATCACGAGATGTTCACCTGCGCAAGATGATCACCCTGGTAACTCTATATGTCACCTTAAAACTGAACAAGGAATTTGGTCTAAGCAGGCTCTCTCACGGACTTCGTTATTAGCGTAATTAACCTTTGCATACATAAAATAAACTTCCAGCCTACAAATGTCCTACTGCTGAGCACAGGCCTCGTCTCATTTCCGATCCGGCTCCAAAAACCGGGAAGAGTCCGCCACGCTGCTCCAATGTGGGTTGGCGGACTTCACATGTCTTCGAAATATTTTTTATTTCTTAGACGTGCAGGTTTTCTCATGATGTTTTCCTTCAACGCCGGGCACCGCCGAACCGTGCTGATTTACTTGGTAAATCGGCACTTAAAAATGAAATTAGTCTCTCGCATACTATGAAATTTAAAGCCAGCGCCTAGCCTAAGCCTAAAGCCAGCCTCTGAGCTACCACGGCCCACATAAAATGGACATTTAAATAATTCTTCCAAATAGTATTATTTTTTCGAATACTTTACAAATTCACGAGCTTGGTGTAGAATAAAGAATATGTGACTGTCCATTTTTATGTTACAAAAAGTGTCATAGAGGGTAATAAACATTACAAAATTACAGTGTATGTGGTCATAGTGTTTTATGACCACTGACCACATACACTGTAATTTTGTAATAACGTTAAATATTAAAACCATTTGCATGTGTAAATGCGGTGTAACAATAACACTTACCGTGGAGTTTTATTTTCATTTTGTTTATCTCATTGCCGCCAGAGTTTCACGAACTGTTTACAAAATAACATTTTGACAATAGAAACATGAACACAGAATGATATTATTTGTTTACATGCATTTAAGTAGCAAGTAGCTTTGCAAAATAGCGGGAGTATTATTTGAGAATATTTACTATTCCATCCATCATTATAAGAATTTATTAATTGAACTCAGAACGACGAGAGGTAGCTTACTTGAGGTATGATTTCTATGCAAGAATCGGTCTTGCTAAGTACCCCAGGCCAGTTATTATTTCGTGAAGCATTAGTGCACCTACTACTATTGCTATTGTAATCACTGGGCATATGAGACTTAAGAATTGTTGTCTTTGGAGTTTGGAGTGACGAGTGCAGTGTGGTACCACACAGACATATTTTGGGTGACACAGCATTTGTTATGGGCAGACGTTGCACTTGCATGAGAACGTTTTGCTCGACACGCCACTTTGTGCGATAAAAAAAGTATTTGTGTGCTTAAGAAATAGTATAATCACAGTCTATAAATTATAGCTGCTACCTATAACGAAAAATTACGACCCAGCAAATGAATACGATACAAATACTCCTACCGAGGAATGCCTCCAGATGCCTTCCATCAATACAACGCACTACAACTACGAAGTGACGAGTGACTATTGACTGGGCGGCTCTCTGTCCTAGAGTTAACACCTCTCCTTGTAATGCCTTGGTTTTAGGTGAAATACCGGTCGTGTTGATATCAGAAAGTATTTGTGTGATTGAAACCCAGGACCCATGACTTAACAGACAGA
Source organism: Archon apollinus (assembly GCA_018248195.1). Lineage (NCBI taxonomy): Eukaryota > Metazoa > Arthropoda > Insecta > Lepidoptera > Papilionidae > Archon > Archon apollinus. The sequence continues at coordinate 2,280 of DWIA01000240.1, forward strand.
TGCATTGTCCACTTAGTGCTTCATTGTTAATGAGAGTCTAATGAAGTATCTAAACTTAAATATTTTTTTTCTGAAATAGCAGGAATTTGTGTATCGATACTTTATTAATTTAGAAATACACTTAAAGTATACTCAACAAAAAGGCAATTGTGCCTTACAAAATTTGGAACCATATTAAAGTGTTTCAATCGTTTGGAGCGGATCCAAGATCCTAAAACTTGCAATGATATTGCCCTACGTGTTGCACCGTTTTAATAAAAAATAAGGAGCTTTCAAGGAATTTGCGAGTGTTTTTGTAGCGAGTCAAAGGAATTTATTCTTAATTATAAGTTATTCATGTGATTCGTGATTCAGATGAATTATTTAACAGAAATGTTAATCCTGAAGAGAAGTTTTTATACAGAAGTTAACTGCTGTATAAAAGGAGGTTTTGATGTAATCAGAGATCCACACAGTACCAGATTCTTCAAATATTAAACGTTTCTTCTTCTGGACGTATCACGTGGAGTGCAGTCATGCGAGGAAAGCTGTGCCTCCTATAAAAAGTCTTTAAGGTTACCTTCCGAACAAGGTCCAAATCATAACGGCCAGTGGTACCATAATAGGAGATCGATCTTTTAACTAACATCTGTTTGCTTTAGCTGTTACATACGGCTCTCTGTTGAGAGCTTATCTGGATACAGACGAAACGGCGGTTCATGTCCTGCTGGACTACCACTGGTCGCGAAATACCAGTATAAATTCCTCGGCTCGAAAAAATCGCTCACCGAGGTCATTTACAAAATTAAGGGTTTGCTGCGGTTCCTGGAGGAGCTTGGTTGGCTCGAATAGTCCACTACTCCTGCCCACAAGCAAAATACAGGTAGTCATTCCGCCATTAATCGCAGGTAACGATTTTTAACGACTAGAAAAAGAGAACATGCGATAGTTTCTTCGTCATCGCTATAAGCAATTCACTGTCTATTAGTGGTTCTTTGAGCCTGATTTTCGTATTTCGAATTTCGATTGAGAAGGTGGTCACAGGGTGCTCAATACATTTACCTACGTAATATCAGTGAAAGCAAGGCATCCACTGGCATTTTACTGGTGGTAGGATTCCTACGAAAGAGTTCGACTAGAGATTGCGTGTCATCCTATCAGTAATCTTCAGATGTTGTATACATAGTTTGGATCTTAGAAACGTCACTGCATCACTCCCCCGTTGAGACTGGATGGATTCCGTTCTTGTTTGGCTATGCAGTCGTTATTAATATCATATTAAATAAGAATACGTGGTCTCCACTCAAGGACTCGCAGATCTAACGACAGATTGAAAACTTAGGAATGTGAACTTATGACAAATCTTCGATGCTCTTTGACTGATATCCTGCTGCTTACGTGTTACAATGTAAATGTATTCATATCATACGTTTCGCTCGAAGATCGACTAGTCACGTACATACGCTATCCCCAAACTACAATTAGATTGTACTCCTTAGACTTTGAGGTACTAAGTTACATTTTATAGTGTTTGTCGGCATAAGTTATTGTATATTTGTTAATATTACGTTACTCTAACATAGTGTATAAAAGACGATATTTATGTACAAACACTATACATGCATTCTGTACTAACCTATGCATTCTGTAAAAAGCTTTATATGTTGTATGTTTGTTATAGTATCGTACTTAATTTTAAAATTGTAAATAAAAATTCTAATGCTGATTTGCTAAGTGATCGATGACGAAGAGAAGCATAGCGAGTATTCTAATGCAACCGATGCGTCAACCCGCATTGTTGCAACGTGACAGCGCCTATGGGCTCCAAAGCTCCACTCAAAAAGAACTGTAAGAAAAGCCATGTGCTCAACAGTGGGACGATTAAAGGCTCTGACTTAACAATCGATCCCCAATACCAAGTTCCTTTATACCGAATATTTCACAAATAATGTAAATATTAATTAAACAACAGAGGATGTTTGGCAACACTTTGTACTTGCAGTAATAGCTTTATAAAATATGAACACTGTGCTAGTAAATTAGAAACCGAGCTTAAAACTTTGAAACTGTATATTATAAAACAAACTGTACCAGAGAAACAAAAATTGAAAAAGGAATGGGTATTGTTTCAATGCCATATTATATAATTTCATTTACAAATTGTATCAGTTTATAAAAAATATATTTTTTCATAGTCAGGGTGCTTTTTCATGGAATAAATGACGAAACGAGCAAAACGTTCACTTGATGGTAAGTGCAACGTGCAATACAAATGCTGCGTCAACTAGAACATTTCTGAAGGGCACTGACACTGTGCCCTTCACCTTGAGACATCAGGTCTTAAGTATACGCCCAGTAATTACAATAGCTCACAGTACTCTTCAAATCGAAACGAAGTAAAGTTTGCACACTACTATTTCACGACAGAATAACTGGCACTGGTGTGGTACCTATCTAGACCGAATCCTACCACCAGTAAAAAGCTTGCAAGTCCAGAGTAAGAACTATTTCTACACGTACATATATGTCCTCTGTGATTAAATTATCGATTTTATTATAAGCTGTTTGTGACTATGTCATTTTGACAAAAAAATTTATAGTTCCTAAAGGTCGCAAAAAGGCGACATACTGGAAGTATGTCGCCTTTTTGGTACTTTTAGAAACTATACATAGATACTATTGATCTCCTAAGATAAACTTTTTAGTTTGGACCCGTCTAAACGTTTTGTGCAACGTTAAACGTTAGACAAACGTTGTGTATTTTATTTCATGATTTCGTTCAGGTTTGTCGGCTTCTGTAATATTATTTTTAGACAAATAATAAATTAAAAATACAGAAACACATAAATTACAAATACAGTGTGAGTCCATAGGATAGCCCTATGAAGCCTCTGAATTATTCATAATATATTTACACCAGAGCTGAATGGTGACGGGCAGCCGCGCGTCATAAGATCGGCTAGCCTAAGCAAATATGCATTGTCAGAGACAAGGGACATCATACAATTAGACCCAAAAACCGACAAAGTGTGTTTTGCACAAATATTGACTCCGGCTGGAAATCGAACCGTGGACCGTCACAAGTTCAACATACAAATCCCGCTTACTCACAACTATGTTTCTACTATTTCTTCACACGGATGTCAGTTACTGTACCACATCAACTGACTATTTATTTGGGCTATGTCAAGAACATTATTTTTTAATATTTTGTTTTGGAAAAATGTTACGAGACTAGCAAATCTTACAGCTGATGGTAAGTGCAATGTCTGCCCATAACCAATGCTGTGTCACCCATAAAATTGCTATATATCAGCACGCTGCGCTCCTCTCCCTGAGACATTAGTTCTTAAACCTCATATGCCCAGTAGTTACACTAGCCCTCAGTGTCCTCATTTCTCAACTTAAGTGGTGTGTGTTGTCTAGTAGTAGTGCTGTAGTGTAGTGGCGGAGAGTACATTGTGTCGGTTCCCAGCGGTACTAGTTTGCTTGTGTACGCTAGGGCGGACGGTGCTCTTCAAGAACTGTGTAATACACACCTTTTTACGCGCGATCTTAGCAAATTAAAAGTTATATCTGTCTGATGCCACATCAGGCAGATATGATGTCTTCCTAATGTGGTACCAAGGCATTATTATCAAGGACCTCGTATCTTATAAGAGTTTATATTTGATTCACTGGCATGCTCCTGATTGCTGTTGGAAGAAGGAGTTATGGAGTTTCGGTTCTTTTATTTTAAAATTAATTATTGCGCCTGTGTGTGTAGTTGAATAGATCAGGCGTATCTCTCAAATGAAATGGCCAAGTGACGCTGTCACCACAATCTTCTGAAAACTTCTTTGATCTTCTTTAATCTTATTGTCTTTGTTAAATAAATATGTTCCTTTTCCCTTTTTACCATACCTATGCAACTGCGATTACGTATTATTTTTTATTTATCTTTTTAATTGTATTTTTACTAGTGATTATTTATAGTATGTATTTTATTTTTACATTGGTTTCTATAAGATACTAATTAAATTTTCTGGTAATCATCATTGATGAATTCGTGTTCTAGGAGTCGGAATACCCGCTACGTCGCTGGTCCTGGGTTCCAATATCAGCCGGAGTCAGCATTTGGTTAAAAATACAATTTGTTGATTTTCAGTTCTTCAATGAGTTCTTTCGGAGGTTTTGTTGTAATTATTTCATTACAGCCTACCTTCAATCTAACTGAATGAGCATTACAACGGGCGTCGGTTAGTAAGGGTCAGTTCTTGCAAAATCAGTCAGGAAGAGATCATATTTATCATTATATACTCGAATATATAGACTAACAGGTGTTACTTTCAGTGAATACTTTTTTTAGATATTGTGCCAAGGAGAAGGGGTCTGACCTGGGATACGTCAGCAAAATTTAGCTATTGTATATATAGTTCAATTCTTACGAATTTCTATAGCGAGATGTTGTACATATGAGACATTTTAGCTTCTCATATGTTGATATAAATGTTGTTACAATACTATATTACGTGGTCGAGACATTGCTAACATTACAGAGAACATTTTTCCCCAGCTATTAACTAAAATACTTCTAAAAGTAACTGACTTATTTTTTACTCTTAAGTTTACTATAAACTGGTTTATATGTGAAATTTAACGAAATTGGCGCGCCAGTTCGAATGGGGCACTTGAACTGGGAAGTTTACTGCATCCAAGTGGGCAGCAGATAAAGAAAAGTATTTATTAGAAAAGGAAACACAAGTTACTGAACTTCCACCGAATTTAATAGTGTGTAAATTTCGTGGTATTTTCCTAAAAATATCACTATTTATCAGGTCACACACGCATATGTACACATTATAACTTTTAAGAAAAATGTTAGTTACTACGATAAATTCTTAATCGACCACCACAGTGCCCGTTATTCTGGCGTGAAACAGTAGTGTGCTACACACTACAACTACAACACTATTGTGTTTCGGTTTGAAAGGTACTGAGAGCTAGTCGGGCATTTGAGACTACGAGAACGAATATCTCAGGGTGACGGGCGCAGTGTGGATGACCACGCAAATGTTCCGGGTGACCCACCATGTGTTATGCGCTGACCTTGCACTTACTATCAGGTGAACGTTTTGCTCGTTTCGTCACTTTTTACATTTAAAAAAATCAAAGGATATTTTTCGAATAATATTCAATTTTTTTAAAATAAAACTGAAGAAAAAGTACTTTTATTTTGGCAATGACACTATCTAGTACTTTAAAAAAAGATTTAGGTTTGTTTGCCCTTAGCTAAAATGACCTTTATATTTTTTACTTAAGTTTTTAGCTTTACATTTATTTAAGACCATACAAAAGTTACCATACATTTTGTAACTAAGAAATATTAAAATTCTGTGTGACTATGCTCGTCCACATGTGTTTTTAAGTCTCATATGCGCTATATACTAACTTCAGATAACTTTGTTTGTGCCTTTGAAAAATTGAAACATAGTGACATGTTATTTTCATGTTAGTTTAAAAAGTATATGGAAGAAATTTTACTTAAACTTAATTAACTGAAGAAATCTGTTGTCATATGCTTAGATTTTAATATCAGTCTCCTAGAAGCTTCTTCCATCAGCATTAAATTTAGCTCTTTATTAAAATCTTTCAATCTAGCTAATTAGTTTATAGAACTTGTATAGATAATATATGCTTTATATTTTACAGACATAAAGCCTTTGCACCAATTCATAATTCACAAAATAAGTTCTGGTCACTCAGTTATTACCTTACATTAGCTAGAAAACAAATAATAAAAAATGTGTTTGTTTTGTAAATATATATCGCTTGTAAGAATTAAGAATTAACGTTGGTAAAATCTTTCATTACTTCCTTAATTAATTTTAAAGCAAGAGGAATAGCAAAATATAGTTGATTTATTTTCAAAAATAATCATTGAAAAAAAATTTAAATAAGTAGTTTACTTTGATATAAATTACATTTTTAGTAACTGTTAAGTTTTAATGGAATAATTAATATATGCATATTAAATATATTGCGGAACCACTTTTGAAAACATATAACATAACATTTTTGGAACTTTGTTCTCGTAACCACTAGCTCTCGCAGAGGTGGTGGATCTCTGATGGCCCCTTTTCGTCCCGTGGATGTCATTAAGGTCGACTAAGGGAAATACCAGAAAAATCGCATGGCTTCCGATGGATGGAGTAATAACCATCTCTATTATGCCAGACCAAAATTATCCTGACCACTGACGGCAGCAGCGTCTAAGGTGCGCAGTGTTCTGGTACTGCGATCGCACAGTATCAGTGATATGGTGACTGCAACGTCGTTTATTATCACCTCCGAGTACTATGATAGAATACCTCTTTGCCTGTAACTGGACGGCCGCGATGACTTAGTGGTCAGAGTATATTAATTTTACGCTGTGCAAAAACAGAAATAGTTAGGTTTATAGTCGTGTTGTGAATGTGAAATTCATGTCTAAAATACATTTACGATATAGGAGAAATCCTAGTTACACACTAGCATCGTTTCAAAAATTGTATCTCATTATTATATTATATTTTTTGTAACAATAATATTCCAGTCATTCGGAATGAAACTGAAGGCTCAAAAGAAGAAATACGACAATGTTGGGACCGAAATCTTAATTGAAAGCGTTCGTAAGCTCAATGTTGAATACACATTCTGTTTTAGATACTATTTTCCGGATTTGACATCACTAATCGCTGCGTACACATTGTGATTTCTGTAACTAATTTGATTGCAACGAATTAATCCTTGTCGGATCACATGTGGCGGGTATAAGGCTGCAACACCAGAACACCGCACTGCAGCGTTTGTAAACACAAACAGAATAACTGAGTATAATGTTTCGTTTACGCATTTATTAAGTTGGAGGGAATTGCCATAAGCGCCACGCTTGGCGGGCGGTATGACGATCGCTGTACACTTTGTACCTTCAACGCTGCTGCCCGTCACCGGTCAGGATATTTATGATCTAGAAAAATAGAGATGGTTATTCAACCATCAATGGGAGGCTATGCAATGTTCCTGGCATTTCCTTTAGTTGACTCACACGGCACCCACGGGTCGAAATGGGCTGGCAGATTTTCTAACACCGCCACCACACGGCTATTTATTTACACTGAATTATAACTAATCATTGCAATTTTTCCTTAGTTAGGCAACTAAATTTTAAGAATAAGATCAAAGTTGTAACATTTTTAAAATTAATTCGACGGTGACTTCAGACGGTTAAATAAATATTCATTTTCGTTTTACAAAAACATAAATTTAACGTTGTGATGGTGATGTGCATGTGGGCATCGCTTACGCGCGCTTACGGGCATAGACTGCATTTTCATACTTTCTAGAAATATTGGAATTATAATTCAAGGTCAACATTTTTGCAGTAATACTAATCCTCGGTTTTCGGATCTGGCTACGTCTTGATCCTTACCGTGTCTCTGGTACTGATCTTATCGCATAAGCGTTATATCGATCACGGGTAAGTCAGAAAGAGTGAGCGCCCCTTGTTTGCGCGTACACTTGTGGCAGTAAACTATCTGTAAAGAGTTGACAGCTTTCGACAATATTCATATACTCATAACCAAGACTTCATATACTCTTAATGTACAGGGAACTTGGTCCTTAAGGTGAGGGTCCGGTGATCTATCATAAAGAGTATTATACTTTAAACACTAATTTCTTTTAAAACTAAGCTTTGTGACATCTGTATCATTGACTTCATTGTCTGATTTATGAGTTATTAATGATAAATAAAAAATTAGGTGAAATAAAGAATTCGCTACTTATAACAAATCACTCTATGTACATATAACATCTAATCGACTTCCATTGTGTTAACAATCATTTGGGTGACTAATTTACATGTTGCACGAATCACTGTTATTGGTCTATATCTACATAAACAACAATGTTTCTTACATGTTATTCTACAAAAATAACACGAAGATTTATAGACTAATACGATAGAGCCTCAATATCCCCGTAAATGAAATATTCTAATGAAAAAGTAATAAATATATCACGGATATTTAGACATATTGTATGAATTTGATAGAGCTCCAGATATTTTGCTGAAATTATGAAAACGAAATAATATTTCACCGAGTACAATTTTTTTTTATTGGATAAAGTGACGAAACGAGCAAAACGTTCACCTGATGGTAAGCGCAATGTCTGCCCAGAACAGATGTTGTGTCACCCAGAAAGTTTCTGTGTGACACCATATTGCGCCCGTCACCCTGAGACACCGGTTCTTAAGTCTCAAATGCCCAGTGATTACGCTAGCTCCAGAGCCCTTCAAACCGAAATACAGTGATGTTTGCACACCACAGCTTCACGGCAGAATATCTGGCCCTGGGGTGGTACCTACCTAGACTGAAGTAAGGTACTTTAACCACTAGGCTTAGCGATTGTTTGTCATTGTTATTATCTATATGATGACAGATTACTTTATGGCGTAAGTCAGTCAGTGTCCGAAATTCAATTTAATCATCTATAATGATATACTAGCTACTAAGGCTCACATCGGTCAAATATGCCTAAAACCAAACGTCAATATAATTTATAAATTTATGACTCATAATTTCTTTTGTTAAAAGAATACTAATAAAAAGTTGCATACAGTAAAAATAACCTTGAGTTAAAATGCAGCTTCATTCCTCTTACACACAAATCATAGCGTACACGATGCAGAAAAATGCCATAACTCGTAGTTATCACCACACGCGTTGCGTTCCTGTAAAACACAAAGCATGAAGCCAGCCTACGGTGCAGTCTGACTTGGCCTCATTAAATGTTTGCAAAGCTATTATTCCTATATATGAATTAGAAAACATTTTCACATTCAGTTGCTTTGTTTTTAGACTTTAGCAAAAGGAGTATATTGTTTTATTTTTTATGTTTCATTATTGCAGTAGTACTTAAATGTTACTGTTTCGGTTTTATGGGCACTGATAGCGGGCTAGCTATTTGCTGGGCATATGAGACTTAAAGAATGCTGTGTCAAGGTGACGAGCACAGTGTCGTGGTGATCTGGTTAGCACAAGTTTTGTCACGGCAGACGTTGCACTTATACTCAGGTGATCGATTTGCTAGACTCGTCAGTTTCTTCTACAAAAAAGTCAATTTCTTGCACTCTTTTCTTACAAAAATATTCGCGCTCTTAAAAAGTTTTTGCACTCTCTATGTAAAATCTTTTGGTTGTTGGATCTGTTTTTAGTTATTAGTTTGTGGCTTGTCGTCACTCTTTGAAATGTTAGCATTTAATATTACTGCCTATTCCTCGGTTTATTTAATTTCATTCTGATGAGAAGAGTGATTTGTGTTCGATTTATTGCCGGTTCTCCATATTAATTTTAGACAATAAACAACATAACAATATAATAGATATATAGCTTAAAAACTGCTACAGCTACAAGAATATGTATTGTTTAAAGATATCATTTAAAACAATAAATCGAATATGCCCGGACCCTGGTGTTATCAGATAGGCATATTGCACGAGCAGACGAGACGCAGTTTTCAGATGGGTGCATTCATAACAGCTGTATCGCATCTTCTCCGTGGCGAATTGAAGTTGTTTGTTCTCGAAACTGGACTTAGTCGGGAAACTTATATATATACCAATTTACAGAAACAACAGATTTATGTTTAGCATGGTTTCCATGCTTATCTTAATAGTTGAGAGTCGGGAGATACTACTTAGGTTAGGTGATAAAATCATCTGGCGATTTTACCGTAAAGACTGAATCACCAGAAATCGACGATGATTGATAAATCTTACCGTAAATCAGTTAACATACACGAATGTTTTTTTTTTTTTGAAAAAAGTGACGAAACGAGCAAAACATTGACCTGATGGTAAGTGTAACGTCTGCCCAGAACAGATGTTGTGTCACCCAGAATGTTTCTGTGTGACACCACACTGCG
>DWIA01000241.1:0-12202 GCA_018248195.1 Archon apollinus
GGCTTAGAATATATATGAGCCTCGTAGCGTGATACCCATGGTAGATACGAGGACTTAAATTATTTGCTTAAAACTCATAGGTGTCGACCCTGTTTTACAGCTGAATGAAATAGAAAACGTATTTTGAATTCGTCTGGTTAGGAACAACATCCTTGAGCTAGGTTTTTTTAATGTATGGAATTTTTTAGTATCAGTTTTGTCATTAAACCATCATCATTGTGCTTATCAGATAAAAGTAGCATGGGTAGGTGCTAGCATGATATATGAATTACGAAACACATCTCTCTGTACACATATAGAGTCTTGCCTCTTTCCCTGTGAGGTCTGTCTGCCTCCTTTCCCGGCAAAGACAACATCTTTCCACTTGCTACAATCCTGACACACATTTTCGACTTCTTTTACTTTCCTGAGCGTTTTTGTACAAGCTTGTCAGTGCCTTTGACGTGAATTTTCCTCAAAAGGACTTCAACCTGATCGTGATACAATCGCCTACGTCGACCCTTTCTTGCTTCCTCATTCACACTCGCCTCATAAATATGTTCATCAATCTTCTTTCATCCATCCTCTGTACGTGTCCAAGCCATCTAATCATCCCTTTCTCTATCGTAGTCACTACATCTTCTACTTCACCGCAACGTTGCTTTATCACGCTAACACAAATAGACTTAAGTATTCATATTTCTTATACTAATTTCTCTCTTAAGATAGATAATGTTTTATTAGTTTAGTGTTCGTTTAATCGTGTCAGCTCATTTGTGTGATTCAGTTCGAAACGTTAAGCCATTTTTCTACGTAAAATGTCACCTGACCTCTCCCGATCTCTCAAATCTTACAGTTTGTTGCCTGAACCGTAAAGTTTTATATGGACCCCTTATCACATTCGTAATAAATCATATTTTAAAGAGAGTGCTCTCACCTTACTTGTCTATTGAGTAAATTTTTGTTACTGTAATTTTTTATAGACTTTGATGCTAATCTAATAAAAACCTTTTGTAGAAACTTCGAGATCTGAATTGTTCGCGATTATCTTTCACCATTCTCTAAAATACTGCTGTCAAAATTAGAAAAGACGTAACAACATTTGAGTTAAAATACATAATTATGAAAGTTGAACCGTACTAAATATACCAACTTACTGCAATTATAATATCTAGAAAGGAACATGCCAAAACTTTATTAAGTATAACTAAAAAATTAAAATTAATAGGCGGATTGGTGATCGCAGACTCCACACTTCGTACCTTAGATCCTGCTGCCTCGCCGGTCTTTTTTTACGGAAAAAACGAAACGAGCTATTCACAATCGATGGGAAGTACAACGTCTGCTCATAACAAATGCTGTGTTACCCAGAACATTTCTGTGTGGAGTCACATTGCGCTCCTGCGACTGCGCTGCGTTATCACCCTGAGACATTGTCTCGTATGCTTAGTAATTGCACTGGTTAACAGTGTCCTTCAGACTAAAATAAAGTAATGTTAGCATAGTACTGCTTGAGTACTGCAGAATAACTGGCACAGCAGTGTTTCCTACCTAGACGGATTCCTCTATAGGAATTATCTTACTCAGTTTTGATAACTAAGGTCTGGTATACATCCGATAGTTATTTCATCGCTAAAAAATCATAAATAAAATGAATACATATACGTCGGCATACATTGTCGGGGAACAAAAGATTTTCCTGTCATTTCATTTAGGTAACTTTAGCAATAACTTGAAAAGGTGTGGTAGATCCTCTGACGCTCCCAAAAAAAAGTTTCAACCCCTAAATGTCCCACTGCTGAGTACAGGCCTCTCATTTCTGAGAGAGTTTTAGAGCTGTGAAGAGTCCGCCACACTACTCCAATGCGGGTTGGCGGACTTCGCATGTCCTCGAAATATTTTTTACTTCTTGGACATGCAAGTTTCCTCACGATGTTTTCCATACCCGTACAGCACGTGGTAAATCAGTACTTAAAATTGCAATTAACAAATTTAGTGGTGCCGGCACCGGGGATCGAACCCAGGTCACTCGCATACTATGAAATTTAAAGCGAGCGCCTAGCTCCTGGGCTACCACGGCTTGACGCTCCCATACACTGCATTATATATATCCCATAAACTCCATAATATGAGGATCAAAAGTTTTATCACCATTTTCTATCTTGTATGAAACTAGGTCACTGGACATTTCATCGCTCAAAGTTATTCATAACATTTAGATTCTCGGATATTTAATTCGAATTTGTTATTTAACTCAGTGATATCCGATCTCTAGAAAGTCTAGTTACATTTTGAAACGAAACCAGAGTGCTCTTCCATTTTATTTATTTTACGTGATACGATTGTCATCCGAATGACGTACGAAACCTTTGAATATTATGTATGTGATTTTTCCTGTTGCTGTTGTGGTTTAGGGGCCCGGCGCTCCCCTTGTTTCATAATACGTGAATGATCACTCAAAGTCTTTGGAAATCCTATTATAGTCTTTTTTATGTTTTAAAAGGCTTATTTACTTTACTAGTGGTGTAAGATAGACGTGAGGTGTGATGTGAGATAGATAAAGATTCTAGGTCACCAACGCGGTGTCAATTATTCTGCCGCTGAGCAGTAGTGTGCAAGCATTCAAGTAATTATGTATCTTCGAGTAAATACAAACACGTTTTTTACCACGGTCTTTCTGCAATAAGAGTATGTTAAAAAATTCTGTAGAGAGTTTGTGCGATGCATAATTAGTGATATTTTATGTTATAAATGAGGAAGAAAAATCATGTTTATTCGCTGCTGCAGAAAGAAATACATAAAATGAAATGTGCAGTAGCATAAAAGCAACTTATATTTAATGGAAAAATGTAGAGAACATTTTATAGAAATACAAAAGCAGGGAACACCTAAATTATAAAATATTTATTGCATGATGAAATTGTTGCCTTTAGAAATCATTAGATTTACAAGAAGCTCCGAATCACTTATTAATACAGAAAAAGACTAGCCGAGGTTAGCCTTGAAGAAGTAGCAACATCGAAGCTCGGTCACGAACGATTAAACTTCCCCTATTAATTTTCCAACGGAATAAGAATAATTTTGATGTCTCGGCTATAACAAAAGCTAATAAATGAGATGTACGTAATCAATAACATACAATGTTTTTTTCTATGCATCACATAAAGACTATTAGCTCAGGAACTCAAGCGTCTTTAATTTAACAGTACGAAAGTGACCTGGTTTTTTATTCCCGGCGCTTGCCCGGTGAGGCAGATGCCATTTTAAGTGCTAATTTGTAACAGTTTATTAAAATTATTTTGGTGAATAATCGATGAAAATTCGAAAAGACACTCATTCGTTGTAATGATTTCTTTTTTTCTGGTGCCATTGTAAAAAATTCTCCACATGGGTCTCATAAGAGAAGCCTAAGGGCCCTCAAACCCCTTAGGTTTGAGACGATGAGAACACTAAAAACTACTATTACTAAAAAGCAATGCGGAGGACGGCACCATCCTTTTTGTGCAAATATTAACATAATATTTTATCTCTTTATATGAAATATGCAAATATTGTAGGTAATAATACTGTATTTATTTAACTTTCCATTTCATAATGATAACTTAAATACTTCTAAGTTTCGCGCCTATTTATACGCGGACTCATTTAGTTTAATAGGTATCGGTAAATAATTTCAGATCGCAATGATGACAAGTTGCACGGCGTCTGGAACTGTGATTGCCAAGCCGCATGCCTGGCGTTTACGGCAAATCTTACCAGTTTTGGATTTGAACAGTGGACTATGATGAAGATGATGATGATGATTATAAATTGTTACAACTAACACTTATTTATATATAAATATATAATAACTTTTTTATTGCCTTATTAACCTTATCTATTTTCTAAAAGGTATTTTAAATTAAATTAATAAAAAAACATCCACCAGTGGACATATCTTTACATAAATAAGGTCAAGAACCGAACTGAGAAAATAAAATGAAATGAAAGTTGTTTACTCTTCGACGTAAGAAATTTAAATTCAGTTAGTCAAACTTCGTTTAATATTTTTTATAATATACCAAAGTTTGTAATGGGATTTCGTTGACTGAAAGAAACTGCAGGTATCAAGAAATCATTTTAGCCATTTTTATGTCAATTATTTTAATCTTAATTAAAAGAGAATAGCGTTAGCCACAGAATTTTTACTTTGTGTATCAACATGCGATACATAGATAAGCGCATTGCAAACGCGTTCCTGTCCTTACTAGCAGTACCCGGTGGCGTGTGGCAGCCACGAGGCAGGTTTTATACATCAATATAAATAATTTATTCTAAAAATTGTTTATACTCAATTTATGCACAGTATTTAACGAATAGCTTACAACTGTTTGAGTAAAGATTGCACATATAACATACTCGGCGAATCTACAGAACTGCGTATTTGCAAAGATTTAATGAACTATGAATCTTCTAGAATCATTTACGTCACAGCCGATGACATGAAAAGCCTATCAAAGCTTTTTTTACATTTTGGTACAGGGCCGCATTCGGTTCGATTCTAAGCGGCACTATAAAATTTTAGAAACTCATTACAAAGTTTTATTAGTATTATTTTATTTTTAGCGTTAGAGTTCTTCATATTTCATTACGAAAACCAGCATAGTGTATAAAAACGTAGTAAAAATAAATTATTTACCGATACCTATTAAACTAAATGAGTCTGTGTTTATAAAGGCGCGAAACTTAGAAGTACTTATCATTATGAAATGGAAAGTTAAATAAATAAAGAGTTATTACCTATAATGATTACATATTTCATATAAAGAGATAAAATATTATGTTAATATATGCTCAAAAATGGTGCCGTCCTCCCCATTGCTTTTTAGTAATAGTAGTTTTTAGTGTTCTCATCGTATCAAACCTAAGGGGTATCCCCTTAGGTTTCTCTTATGAGACTCATGTGGAGGATTTTTTACAATGGCACCAGAAAAAATAAATATTACTAACGAATGTGTGTGTCTTTTCGAATTTTCCTCGTTTACTCACCAAAAATAATTTTAATCATCTGCCTCACCGGGCAAGCACCGGGAATAAAAAACCGTTCTATTAAATTAAACACGCTCGTCTCCCTGGGCTAATAGCCTTCATGTGACACATAAAATCATTGTATGTCATTGGTTACGTAAATCTCATTTATTAGCTTTTGTTATAGTCGAGACATCAAAATTATCCTTATTCCGTCGGAAAACCGTTAATCGCGGGCTCCAGGTCCGCGAGATCAGTTTCATAAATATATAAATAAAGGTAACTCAACATAAATAAATAAATAAAGTTAAGATTATCATCATGCAGTCATGTATTTCTCGCGTATCACGTATATGTATCACGTAGTCCGTCTTATTCTTCGAATATAACTCATCTATTAACTGTTCGAGGGAGGTTCAGACCTTCTTTCGGGCTGTCGACTTGTTATATCGATAACTCTGGCCGGTGAAAACCGCCCTGGATCGCGAGTGTATCTTTAGTTCGCTTCTTTCGCCGTCGTGCGCCGCTCCCTACGGCAATCACGCGCTGTCGTGAGTGTGTTTTACTTGTAACTGAGTGTACAGTGTGAGAATCGTGGCTGACCATAATGCGGTCTGAGTGTGCCGAGACGACCGGGTCTTCTAGCATATTTTGCGGGCGACGTTTGCGCACAGTCGCGTTTCTGTTGGGTCGGTAGTTGACTGCTTTTACCACCAGTGGGTTTGGATGGAGTGCGGCTTTATCTAAGAATTACCGCTTCATTTCTCTGAAATGTTTAGCGATTAACGGAGTTTTACAGTCGCTGTGAATATCTACATATATTGTAGTACAACAATTTGAAATTTATCTTACTAACTGATTACCACATAAATGATCATATTTCGTAAGAACATTGATGTCGTATAATATAATATTCATCAGCGAAATGGTCTTTACGTAAAGTCGGTAAGCGTGTTCTTTTCTTGCAAATTATATGTATTGATGGTATTTACACATATGCGAAGATGTGAAAAAATGAATTACATTACAGTCATATTTAACCGTAAATGAAATATACTTAAAGTATTTAACTCTAGGTAGTGTCATCCATCGATTTTCTGCAAACAATGTGGGATCATCACTTATATAAGTTACTCCACATTTTCTTTAACTTCTACCAGCTGTTGTTTTATGTATTTTAGGCTAATCGGATTAATCGGTAGCTAGTAAGATGGGATTCGTTAAGTCTGTATATCGTTCAGTCAATCAGTCAAAAGAAGGCTTTGGGATATCATCTGCTCTCTTTTCCTACTTGCGGCTCGAGGAATAAAAAAAAGAGAGAACATTAGGCCTACACAAAATGATACTTTGAGGCTATAAAAGTGTGCGAGAATGTTCTTGCAGTTCTGAAAACAAATTTATAGTACAAAACCTCTGGCAGTTTAGCGACATAGTGCCAACTTTATATTCATAGTACGCAAGCCTGAGTTATATCCGGGACGAGCCCGGTAACACTAACCTGCAATTTTAAGTACTGATTTATAATGTGATCGGCGGTGAAGGAATAAATCGTGAGGGAAAGCACATGACATCGTATCGATCTTTACCAGAACTTAAAGGTCTTTAAAAATGGAATGGGTTCTGTGCCTCGTCCTTTGACGTTTAGTGACAGTTGCTTTATAACCATGTTTTCGTAGATAATTATGTTTGATATCAATGTGAATATGCTTAAAAATATAATGCTTACTATTGTTGTCTCTTGGTAAAACTAGATTTTAATTTACTAATATTTTCTCCCGCGCACATTTTCAATAGAAGTAAAGGACAAGACTGTGTCATTCACCTGATGGTAAGTGTCAACCTACCCAATTTCCACCGCATTGCATTCGCCATCATGAGACCTTGGTTCTTACAAAAAAAAAAAACCTTAGGCTGATCCCTCAGGCATAGGAATCCTAACACCCGTCAAATCAAAGTTGGTAAAATGATACACCACTGGCAAATATCAAAAAAAGTTTGAATAAGCTATTTATTTTCTTTGATGCTTTTAGTGGCGAAACCGGCCAGGTTATCTTTTAAAGTAAATTATTTTGGGGTTCTAATACAAGGTTTTTAAAGATTAGTGAGCCAATACTAAATGGTTAATTAATAAAAAACTTTATCGATAAGCGTATGAAAGTTGTACGTTTATGAAAATAGATGTAATGGAATCTCGTGATAAACTACACGCGACGGGCCAGGGCAATTAAGCCATGGCGCAACATATTAGGCGGGAAATACATAGAGACAGGCCGCGATATGGATGCCTTCACAACACGAAAAATAATCGTTTGATCAATCTGCTGCGGTCATAGGGGAATTACTACTTCAAAGATTAGTTATAATTTCATGATGATTATGTAGTATCATAATATAAATTCGTCTCATCGCCGCGATGTCGGAAAATTCAATTAAGGAAAATGTCAGTAAAATGTTGCGGCCTCGACGGCGAAGGCAGATGATATTTCACGAAAGTTGATCTCTTCCTGGTCGATTTTCGACCACGAAGACTTCTGAATACTATCGGAAGCTATCACCTACGCGGGAGATATTACAGTGCCACAAGTGAACGCGCAAGCATAGATACACTCACTCGAACCAACCTAACCGCGCCCGATCTAACTCTCATGCAATAAGTTCGGAGGTATGCTAGAATGCAGTGTCAGTGACACATGGACACACACTACCAGACCATGAAACAGACAAATTGTGTTTTTGCATAATTGTTGGCTCCGGCTGGGATTCAAATCCCGGACCCGCGGCATGTTTGTCAGGTACTCTACTTGCTAGGCCTCGTGGTCGTTATTAAAATTTCTCGTATGGTGGGGGTAGCAGTGTCTAAGAAACAGGATGTCTGATACTACAATTACCAATCGTTGCAATTAAGGGCAAATTCTCTCAACATGGAAATAAAACCTATGTCCTGTCCTGCAGTGGACTGTTTTGATCATAATGAAGATGATGACGTGATGTTGAATGTCTATAAATTCCTTCTTAGGGTGTCATTAGAATCGATCGTTATTAGATAAAGCGTAATATAAGAATCATGCTGGTTTCAAATTGTCTACAACGTCCCGGTAGGCTGGGCTGAAGACCGATGTATATATTCACGAAAAAATATAATGAGCCTTGTAGCGTGATACCCGTGGCAGATATGTTTGGGGCAACGACCTTCTGAGTTAGGGTTGTGTAAAGTTTGACATAAATGATAATTTTAATGTTTTATGTGAAAATGTTTACTATTCAATTTTGTCATTTAAACATCACCAATGTGCTTACATATGTGATTAAAGTTGCACAGAAACACCTCGTATAGATTCCATTCCACACATCGTGTGGAAACGAAAGTGTATGTCTTACTTTGCACTTGCAAAACCCAGTAACCAATACCAAACAGATGTTGTAATCTTTTAATATAATTTATAAATGACATCGTGTAATAATACCCATTTAAAAAAGACCCCATGCGGGCTTCTTCGAGAAGATCTTGTTTTTCGACCCGGTGTAGATTTTGAGATTGATAAAAGCTTTAAACAAAGCTTAAATTGAAAAAAGAAATTTTAATTTTGACGTTGATTTGAATATGTCTTTGAGGGCCGGGTACGAAAAATGACCTTTGAGCTTTAAACGCGTCACCCACTTTTGTAAATGATAATACGAGTATGTTTATGAGTCTTGTGTATTACGAGACTAATGTGTTGCGTTTCATTTCATTTATTCTGGCGCAGAGCAATTTGTTATCTCGTCACTGGCCCATTTTTAGGTATTTTTTCAAATCTAGTTTTTTCTAGATAGTTCGTAGTTGAAATTGGACTTAAACGCTAATTTAAAAGGTCACAAAAATAATAAGTTATTTTGCATTTCCTTTTTGTATTTTATTTTATGGTGTACAATAAAGTTATATTTAATTTAATTTAATTTAATCCTCCTGGCCGATTTTTGACAATGGTCACTACTTTCGAGTACCGTCGCAAGCAACCAACTATGCAGGAGATATTATAGTGCCACAAGAATACGCGCAGAGACATAGGCACTCGCTCGTCCTTGTCTGCCACGCGATAAGATTAGAGGTAAGCAAGGACGCAGTGTCAGAGACACTGGGACAATCAGAACATAACACAACCATAAAAAATTGTGTCTTTGCACACATTGGCTCCGGTTAGGAATCCATATTCTTTTGTCACCGCTGTCAACACTAACTTGATTTCAAGTGATGATAAGTACTGTTTCTGTACTGTACTTTCTAAAATCTTATGATTCGAATTGATCTTATATCGGATCCGGATATGCGAAGACGAGAGACTGCCTCTTTTTTGCGCTTTTACACAAAGCATAGTGGTATTCACTTATACTTAGATTTAATTTGATTTTATTTATTAATTTAAGACCCGTGGTAGTTTAGGGGCCGAGCGCTGGCCTTAAATTTCATTGTACAGCTAGTACTTAATACGCAGGTGGCCTGAATTCGATTTCCGTGCCGGCACTTTTAATTGGTTCTGCAGTTTTACCACGTGCCTTCAGCTTTACCACTTACTCAGCAGTGAAGGAAATCATCGTGAGGAAACTTGCATGTTTGGCAAATAAAAATATTTCGAGGGTAATAAAATATTTCGCATTGGAGCGGCGTGATGGATTCTTCCCATCTCTATAGCCCAATAAAAAAAATGAGAGGAGACCTGTGCTCAGTAGCGGGATATTTATAGGCTGTTTAGATTAGTTTTAGACTTTAATCTTTTAATTTTAATTACAGGAATGCTTTCGGACATTGGACACGGATTGCTATAAATATTGCTAATCACAAGCCTTCAAATAAAAATAAACTAATATAGATATGTAACTAATTGTTAACAAACACAAATAAAGCTCATTTAAAGATAGGAAAAGAGAAAATATAATTAACTAGCTTGCAGTGAAAGTTACATTACTAATTCAATTATATTTAAAAAAATGGTTAATCCACCATAATGCTGTTTGCTCGTTTGCCCCTTCTCCTATAAAATAAATAAAATAAAATCAAAAACCAAGCATACCACTGCAAGAATTCAAGAAACTGTAAGCTCGTTGTGCGTAGATCGGACCAAGAATAATAATTAAAAAGTGTGGGTAGTCCGGATTAACTATGACATCAGGACGTCTGATATTTCAGTCCTCCCGTGACCATGGGTGCTGTAAAGCGCTTGAAACGGCTTGAAATTCTACCACTTACATAGCTTTATGACAGCCTTTTGTTTTATTATTGGTCATTGACCCTAAAACGCAGTGTACAGTATAGTAGGAGGTAAACGCTAAGCACGGAAAGTCACTTGTATCACTTTTATTTGTGCCACTAATACTTTGTTATAATGACGTTAGTCACAGACTCGTTGTTCTGTCCGACGTTACTTAAGAGATAGGGTCAAAATACTCGCCCATTTATCTGACTACAGCCACAAAATAGTACAGAAGGAAGGTCTATGTATGTACTTCGATTTTTGTACCTAAGCTCGGCTATATTACTGGGGTTGCCAGCTACGACATATGTTTAATTTTATGCAGAAAAATAATATCAGAAGAAACGTAATACTGGCTAGCTGTATAGTATTAATTATAATCATGACGTGTTACAAAATTCACTGATTGCTTGCCGGACTGAGGCAACTGTTAGTGTCAAAAATGTGAATTGTGGTTTTTCTTGTTTTAATGTATTTAAACTGTTTAAAGTAGACTTTAAATATCCACTGACTATTTTCTATTTTTGCTCCATATCTGTCAATAATCCTAAGCCTGACTATCCGTATGGAAGCAAAAATATCGCAAGGCGTTCGTCTGCGGTGCCCGGCACTCGCTTTCTGTTTTACCAGTGAGAGCGCAACAGTGACCCATGTATCACTCGTGCAGAAAGATATGAGGTAGGCTAGGAGTGTAAGACATCAAAAGAATTACAACACAACCAGACTCGAAAACCAACCATTTGTGTTTTTGTATAAATGTCGGCTCCGGGTGGTGGAATTCGAAACCAAGGCGGCGTGGTACTCTGATATAAGATCAAGGAAAATATACATATACATAGTGAAATATAAATTTATGGTGATTAACACTCTAAATGTTACACGAACTTTTCATAGAGTGTAACTAGAATATATTAACAGAGTTGTTGGCCGAGACGTGGAGCACACGAGTCTTTAGGGAATATTATAATTTCCTTAATTGAATAATACTTTCTTGTAGGAGAGCACCATTTCTAACAAAAATTAACACTTTAAAGCTTAATCTTTTGCAAACGGATCCCTGAATCGAAAATGATTATCACACACGAGCAATATTTTCTAAAAACCAACCCAACGACACCCTATACCACGCGATAGATAAGAAAACATATTCGTCTCAGATTTAGGTACATATATGGGCGACACCCTAAAACTTTTTTCAAGATTATTTTTTACCACTTTGTCGGCGTGATTAATATGTATACCATTGCCAAATAACAGTTTTCTTGTATTAAGAGTCTTCGAGCCAAATCGCGGACGGACAGACGGATATGGCGAAACTATAAGGGTTCCTTGTTTACTACGAAACCCTAAAAATACATACATAAATCTAAAAATACTTTTTTTTTTTATTTTGAAAAAGCTTTAACGATCGTTTTATCTTGCCTTAAAGAGTCAATATTATACTCACTGTTATACTGGTCTATGAAGATCGATTTTCGCCTAGAGCACAAGAGCTGCTGCTGATGTGTTGGCAGCCTTTTTACAACATCTTATACCAGTCCACTGATTTTTTAGACGAGGGTTTGTATTTTTGTATTTATTCAAAAACGTTGAACCATGTACAAAGATTTCTCCTTTATCGTAAGTACGACCGCGTGGCCTAGTGGTCGGAGTAGCTGACTCCTACGCCGCAGGTCCTGGGTTCGCATTCCAGCCGGAGCCAACATTTGTGCAAATTTGGTTTTCGTTGGTTCGTTTATGATACCGCACAAATGTCACGCGCATTGGTCAACTTATACGAGTCATCATTGATCGAGTATGAATGAGTGGCGTTCCTTGAAATCTTATAATTATGTCATTTCTATCGAAAGAAGTAATTTTTGTCTATAATACTATTTCGTTTACTTGCTTAGAAACAAATCGAATTGCTATGTCACTCAAATCATAATTTGGAACCACAAAAAAGCAAACGACACGGCCGAATAGGCCGTTCTATTATAAAAATCTAA
>DWIA01000242.1:0-12171 GCA_018248195.1 Archon apollinus
GTGGAAAGATGTGGTCTCTGCTTACCCCAATGGAATAAAGGCGTGACTTATGTATGTTAAAATATGTACTCGTAGGGGAGTTTCAAAGCCTTTTTAGCTTTTAGTAATTGGGATTTTTTTTACATTTCGATTTATAATAAATTTTATTTATAACCAAACTTGCATTTGACTAATTTATCACTAAACAAATCAATGGACTTATTACTAACTATAAATTCCTTACATAATTTAATTAACCTTAGTATTAAGGAATAGATTTGTGTGGATACATTTCGTCCCGTGGGGGTCGTAAAAGTCGTCTAAAAGAAATGCCAGTAAAATCGAATGGCCTCCGATCGATGGAATAACTATCTCTTCCAGACGTAAATTATTCTGACCGGTGACAGGACGCTGCTGTCTAGGGTGCAAAGTGTCTGCTACTACGATCGCCAATCCGCCTACCAAGCTTGGCGTGTACGGCAAATCCTCCCAACTAGGGAGAAGCCTATGTTCAGCAGTGGACTTTTACAAGCTGTTGAAGAAGAAGAAGGTTAAGAAATGGCGACCGAGATCTATGAGGTGAGAGGTTCTGTTGATTCGGTGAGTGAACAGGGGATGCCGATGTATACGGGAGGGAACTTTGAAGGATATGTGGCTCAACACTTCTGAGTTATCCATGGTACCGTTAATGAACGTATTTAAAATTAACATGTCATGTAGTTTACGTCTATCTGATAATGAGTTTAGTTTGATAGTTTTCAGCCGAGGAATAGAGAATATCTTATCTTGTCCAACAGAATAAAATTGTGTGAAACGCCACTACAAACTAAATTGACGGGTTCTATCGGCTTTTATTTAGAACTATATTAACCCAACATTTCGAGCGTTTTGCAGCACCTATGAGCGCTATATAGCAGAGGAGGACTGAGGTGTCAGACGTTCTGTTGTCATAGTTAATCTTCAGCTTTTAATTATCATTTTTTGGTCCAAGCCACACAGTGTCTTGAAGTCTAGCAATGGTGTGTGAGGTGTCAGACGTTCTATTGTCATAGTTAATCTTCAGCTTTTAATTATCATTTTTGGTCCGTACCACAGTGTCTTAAAGTCTAGCAATGGTGTGCTTGGACTTTGGTTTCATTTTATTAATTGTAGGATCCCTAGCTGGTAGTAGTACCCAGCCATCTTCTCTATTGAAATTAAGATGTTATTTTTTTAATTTAAATAGCCGGTCGGTCTTTTTAGCAAGTATTTGTTGTCTATCAAATCTTATGTAATGTTTGGGATGGTCTAGAATATGATCACATGCTGCAGACTTCCCAGAGCGATTGTGGTCCACGTAAGCTAAATGTTCATTTAGGCGAGTTTTACAGATATTTTGGTTTGCTCTATGTAAGAGAAACATTACACTTGACACATGGTAACCACTGACTTAACTTATATATATGTATGTATGTATATATATGTTCTTCCGATCTAGTTAATGTATTTTATTATACCTGCCACAATAGCCAACACACTACGGGTCGGCTGGCAATGAATGCCTATACGCATTATGTCCTTTTATTGTTACCTTACAATTTAAAGGTGTAACAATAAAGAGTAAAATAAAAAAAAACACTTAAAACACATAAACACTGCTACATTTCAAAGTGTCATCTATATAAAACGATTAAAATCTGCTACCCGGTCTCATCCTGAGGGTGTCATAAAAGTCGACTAAGAGAAGTGCCTGGAAAATAACAAAGCCCCCAGCTAGGTGGGTAGGAACAAGCGCGGATACAGGATTTTGTTCCAGGTTCAGGTAAGTGTAACACAGAAATGCCCCCGTGAAAAATCTACGTTGCAGCCTGTGAGTTTGTTTTGGATCATCAAACTGATTCATCCAAACATAACATCAAATTTGATAAACTACAAATCATTTCTAAAGAACACAGATTGTTGAAAATTTGTAAGGCTACTGAAATTAAAAAAAATATCCCATCTTCTTTGAAATCAAACGCGACAAAATCCGTAAATTTAGTTTTATAAAATGTACAATATTTGCTTTAATATTAGAAACCATCATTCATTACTTTATTCTTCTTGACATTCATTATCAGTCAGCCCTACTTAATCCTACTTAGTTCGATCCACATCCTTTTGCTTACAAGTGCTTCCAAGTGAAAGTAGCACAATCAGAGGAAAATTAGTGTGTCATAAATTCTTTTTTTATTATATAAAATTGTTATTACCAAATCGCCTATACGCCTTTATATATTTTCAGATAATAGATAAGAAAGGTGGCGTGTCTATTCTTACCACTTCGGATGACTGTTAAACCTGTATATCTGTAAACAACATGTAAATCTGACTACATGGAACTGAACAAAAGCCGCATGACAGACTTTCCACGGCTTCATATTCTCACATACTGTTGGCCTATAAATGAGCTACACCTTATCAATTATATGATAAGTTAATACATAAAGAAACAAATTTTTAAAAATATTAATTTCTGTAACTACTTAACTTCATGTCCTTAAACATAGTAGATTATATGAGACAAAATGTAACCATTTTATTATGCTTTTTAAATCAATTTAAAATTATAGTTAAACTGGGGACAAAAATAATTTAACGGAAAAAATATATTAACGCGTTTAAGCGATCAAGTGCATTGATGTATTTTATTTCTTATTGATAAAAGGTTCTATGAGTAACAAAATATAATTTTATCAAAATGAACTTTTCGTTATAATCATTTACAAAGTGTTCTCTATCCATCCATCTCCATCCATTAGACCGAGCGGCTTGAGAAAAACTGTTCATTCGTAAATATCGCGAAAACACTGACAGTGTTTCACGATACTCTCGATCATTTTATCTTTCAACTAGAATAAGTTTGTGTTTACAACTATTGGGCGTAAAAAATTAACCAAAACGTTTAAGCTGTCTATGTGTATTCCACTGCTTAATCGAGACGTGAAATACATTCAATCGGCTGATGTTAATAAAGAAATTAAAATTGAAAATATTACAAAACCTGACAAGTGATTTCTGTGCTGGATAGTTACCACCACAGTGCCAGTTATTCTGCCGTTAAACTGTGACACAGACTTCTCTCAAGAAGGGAGGTCTGGCCGTAAGCACCTGTGATCGCCTTAGTAAATAAAAGTTTTTATATGATTAAACGGGACATAAGCAAATATCGTCTATCTTGAGTTCATTATATTCACATATTCTTAAATAAAAAACATCCATGCAGTTCACACGCGGCAAAATTGAAACCTTCAGTAAACTAACTTTTCTCTCAGTTCAGCTCGACAATATGCAGGCGAACACACTTAGTAGACAAGAGTGGGGAGTCTACGAAGCGCCGCACAAACGGGAGACCGAAATAAATGGAAACAATTTATACTGAATTTTATCTCATTCTCTCGCAGGCTAAATCCTATGTACATATGTTTGCCTCTGTTAATTGTCGCTTTTTCGTTACATCGAGTTTCATTACTCTAAGAGGACCAAACTTTTACAATCACGTAGTAGAGACCAAACTTTTAAAATAATATCTGTCTTAAAACCATTATATTTTTTAAAAAATTTCAAAATTTCGTTATTTTCTTCTGAAATATTGCGTGATGAAATATTTAAGTAATGCTGGAAACGCTGAGAAAGCGTTGATACTGAACTACAGTCGAGGAAAATGTAACACTATATGTTCAAAGGCGTCTCAGAATTCCGCAAACTCCATTACTGGAAATTCGTCACGTCTTGAAGTGAATTAGTTTAATACAATTTGGCTGAAACAAATGAATGCCTTAAAGCCTCTCATTCAGAAATACCGACAAGTTTATTTAAACAAGCGTAGGATATTATAATAAATAGCAAGGGAACGACTCATTTCCATTCAGCCAATTTACCTAAAGCAATTTACCTAAAGCTATACTTTAATGTTCAGAGTGTACATATTACTGACCAATATTTTTTGTTGCTTTTTTATTTTATATACAGTACAGTACAGTTTTCAGGTGTAATTAATATAACAGGTTGTAATTTACTATTTCACTTAGCGTAGACTACGCGCAGTGATGAAAATTATTCATATTATTGTCTTATTACTCACCTGAGTAATAATGTTTAATAAACAAGATAACAGATCATTTTTACGAAATAAAGTTGCCGAGCAAATCGTTCACCTGATAGTGCGTGCAACATCTGCCCATAACAAATGCTGTGTCATCCAGAATATTTCTGTATAGCACAACACTGCGTATGTCACCCGAGACATAAGTTCTTAAGTCTTATTTGCCCAATTAATACATTAGCTACAATGCCCTTCTAACCGGAATACAATAATGTTTGCATACTACTGCTACACGGCAGAATAACTAACACTGCGGTGGTACCTACCTAGACGGGTTCCTATATAGGAATCCAGATAGGTATATAAATCTGACGACTGCATAGCCTAGTGGTCAGAGTAGCTGACTTCTGTGCTGCGAGTCCTGGGTTCGAATAGCAGCCGAAGCGAACACGAAACGATCATATCGCATAAGCGTTTCTGCGGTTGCGGGTAGGTTGGTACGCGAGAGTGCATTTGTGTTAGCATGTACATTGTGGCACTTTTCAATAATAATGAACAAAATAAACTGACAAAGTTGTAGTGTATACAGAATAACTAGCTGGAGCATAATCTTGCATAAAACTATACAGGTCCTTCTTGTCAGACGTCTCGAAACTTTATAATATCCGAGTACATTCTCGTTGCAATTTCGCCTGAAACTGTTTCGTATAATCTCGTTACCAACTTCTGCGCATCTAGCAGGTACGTTAACGTTTTTAGGATTGTGGCACAAGTTACTTCCCTCTATTGGGAGCAAAATCGTATCTTAATTGACTATTGCTCCTTTAATATTCGCTCACAAATGTTTCTAGATAAAGCGTTAAAGTAAGTTACCAACTCAGACTTAATAATATTGTAGACAAAGTCAAAATTACTTTAATCTTGCATTTCGTGTTTATAGATATTGTTATGCTTTAGTACTTAGACAAATGCCGCACAGAGCAAGTAGTTTGAAATAAGAACCGTCTACTTTAAAAAAAACTAAATTTTACGGATTTTATAGCGTTTAATTTTTAACTATATAAACCCGACGTTTCGAGCGCTTAACAGCACTCATGGTCATGGGAGGACTGAGGTGACAGATGTCCCGATGTCATAGTTAATCCGATGTACATTCAGCTTTTAATTATTAATGTTGGTGCGATCCACGCAGAATGAGCTTACAGTATCTTGAAGTCTAGCAGTGGTGTGCTTGGAATTTGTTTTAATTATATTATTCATAGGATCCCAAGCCGGTGGTAGTACCCAACTTATCTATTAAACTTAGGATGTTTTTTAATTTCAATAGCGTCGCGTATTATCCTTGACAGGAATCTGTGTTCGTTAGCGAGGATTTCTGGTCTATCAAATTTGGTCTAATGGTTGAGGTGATCCAGAGCATGATCACATACTGCAGACTTCCTAGAGCGTCTATGCTTCACGTCAGCTATGTGTTCTTTTACACGGATTTTTACAGATCGTTTTGTTTGCCCTATGTAAGAGAGACCACATTCACGATCTAGCTTGTATACTCCTGCATCTTGTAAAGGGACATTACACTTGACAGATGGCAAAAACTGACTTATCTTCCTCGGCGGCTTGAAGAATGTTGTAATAGAAGCCCGCGTCAAGATATTTCCGATCTTGTCTGTGACTCCTCTGACGTATGGTAGTACAGCAGGTACGTGCTCGACTGTGGCCGGTTTCACTCGTTCACTGCGCCATGGGCGCGGAACCCAAAGCTGGTTTTCACGCAAAACTTGCGTGACATGCTGAAGTGTTACAATATTTATGTATTTGTTTTTGTATATGTATGCATATAATTTTTATTTTAAGCTGTTATTATGTTTACTATATATTATTTATATATAATTAACGTCAGATTGTTTTTAGGTCATTTTAACGTCTTTTTTGCACACCATACAATTTTTCACGCCCCTGGTTTGACTGGGAGAGAGCACCTATAGGCAAGATAAGTCCGCTCTTTGTTACACTTTTAAATAAGGAGTACAAAAAAGTTTAAAATAATTAATTAAAAATAATAAAATTATTTGTGATTTACATTCTGACAATAACTTAGGAATGTATGATCAAAATATTTGTAACTTGCAAACCCAATTTTTTAGAGAAAACTAAACACGACCAAAAACAAGTAACATATATATACTATTTCTCCTTACGTTACTCAGCTCTTAAATCTATGTTAATGAAAACCACTCAAGCGCTAATAGCACAATAAATCGGATTATTTCATGCAGTGTCTAGAACTGGATAGCTTAGAATGTAGAACATGTTCAGGTATAAAGCACTCTCATACGCCTCGGTTGCATCCATTCTTTCGTATGTTACATCTAATGGTAGGACCTCCCATGACTATTCGTATTTGCTATTGGGTATTTGTAGTATATAGCAAAATATTTGACGCACAAGTAAACATACAGTACAGCATATTTAACCGTTCACACATGTGTTCTGGAACACTATGAATGTGTTCCAACTGGCAGCGGGATTTTTATTTTTTTCAGTGCATGTTACTTCTGGAGTGTCCCAAAAGCCCGTCTATCAACGATTTAATCATTTTTATAAAAAAAATAAAAACTTAGTCAATGATATAGACACAATCATTGTCTATTACAATATTCATCCATCTGCTTGGAAAGGTTTAGATACCTTTCCTACAAATGAAGGGAGGCTAAGATTCAAAAAATTCGTTAATGGAATTGTATAATTTGATCCCAGATTTGAATACACAACAAGCCTTCTGAAATCTGAATTTATTTTGCAACACAGTTGAATAAATATATCAAATAATATACATCACTTATTAATTACATATAATACATAGAGTAGTAACTTATTTATCTGAAATAATGATGTAATACTGTTTGTTCAAACGAGCTTTTGTAAATAGTATTTCCAAAGTGCCTTTCTGCAACCCATTGACCGTACAGATATTTACAGTAAAGTCAATTAGTGCGAGTAGTCTGGGAGAATCTGTTCATTCGATAACAAAATTAATAATATTGTGAAAACAACTCTTTTATTTTTGATTGTTATTACTCTGAAGACAAATGGGGTTTTGATAAAGTTTACCTAATTGAACATTTTGACTGATACAAAATAGTATTTTGCAGAATAAGTAAAGTATATTTACTAATTCTGCTATGCGCATTGGTGTTTCATAGAGTAACAAAATAAGTGTTGTGAATGAAAATTTAGATAGGATAGGATAGGATGTGCTTTTTTAACTTGATTTGAACAAAATTTAAATTCAATAGCCTGTTTAATTTTTTAAAAGGAATAATTAAATACTGCAATAATTTTATCTTTCACATAAATCACCATCGGCGACGCTATCTCAGTGGTGAGCAAACTTAAAATGTTCGTAGAATACTAGTAACTTACTAGAGATATTTCCGCATGACATTTTTTTAACGTCGAGCACCTGACAAAATACCAACAAACTCAAAATTGCAGTTAACAAATTAAATGATTACAACAGTGCGGGATGAATTCTGGTACTATGAAATTTCAAGTAAGATTCCTGTCCCTGTATTATGACGTATAACAAAGTGAAGTGTATTGACATAAAAATTCGATGTATTATGTAAACGTCGCCAAATTGGCTAACGCTTAAAAATAGTTTCTATTATGTAGCATCCTACTCTTCATAACCAGAATTCATTCATAATTTTGTCAATTTATTCAATATTTTACATGATAATTAATTAATATGGAGGACTTTTTGCAGCTTTGTTTTTATTCTGCAGATACTTCATTTGAGTAGCTAGTTTTAGCACTGCATTCACAGGCTTGATATCCAATAGTAGCTCTTGTTATTCAGATTACGTTATTAAGGAAAATTTTAAATTTCTCGAGGGCGTCAAGTTACTTAGAATCCCTAACGCAACGTTCCTAGAAATCTGTTACATTCACAAGTGAATTACTATAATATAATTTGTCCGATACAAGTATTAACGTTTTTCTTAGCTTAAAAACTACCTAGTCATTAGCGTTACCATTTTAACGGCATTAATTTGTCACCTATTCTGAAAGAATTTAATTATTTAGCTTATATCCTAATTTGGCCGTTGTAGGTTCATTGCCAACGTCATTTTGTACGTTTTAATTCATTCGCTAATAATCACAAGTGCATACACAGTTTTTTCTGTATATATTACATTACAAATGAGAATTAATGTTTGTTAAAGTATAGTATCAAGAATATATAGAGAATATAGAGTCACAAGAATACTCATTGCTAAGAATAAGCAAAAAAATCCTTTGCCAATGGATATAATGCCGTGATACTGGAATTAAAGGCTAAAGCAAAAATTACAAGAATCATTCCCGCATATTAGGTTACGTATCATGAAACAGAAATTGGATTGGGATACAAGATTACGGTGTATGCATCTATACTCGGCGTTGCAATATTCATCCTAGTGAATTTTGCTTAGAAAAACTTTTTAACAAATGATTATAAATTCAAAGACTGCAACTGGCGTCGAGTTCGTAACAATAACCCGGTACGAAAACTATCATTACTCGTATAATAATTTTAGGCTGCATCCATATCTTCAACTATTTGTTCGTATATACATGCTATATATGACAACGATAAGTAATAAGAGTAAAATAAAACCGTAAAGTAAGAGAATAAATCTGCAGCATACGGAGACCCGTGTCGTGTGGTGGCGGCGTAAGAAAATTTGCATCCCCTCTCAACCCGTGGGTGTCGTAAACCTCGACTAAGGGAAATGCAAAGATAATCTCATGGCTTCCGAAAGGTGGCGGAAGAACCATCTCGAAAATACCCAGACCTAAGAAACATAGACCGTCACGGACAGAAACGTCTGAGATACGAGACGTCCGGTACTGCGATCACCAATCCGCCTGCAAATAGCGTGGTGATTATGGTAAATCCTCCCTAGTTGGGAGAGGCCTATGTCTTGCAGTGGACTATTAACAAGCTGATGAAGAAGAAGATATGGAGACCCCATCACCGACAAGGAGGCTTTCCATTCATCCAGGAAGCTCTGAGATAACTCTGAGAATCTAAAACATGATTCTTTATTTGAGAATGACGTAAGCACACAGTAGGGTAACAATAACCACTAACCATTTAGTGGAAAATGTACACGGCTAATAACAAATATATTTAATAAAACTTGTGTCTTGCGTGAAAAGGAAGTATCCTAATACGGCACGATTATAAATGATTTCATGTCGTTAAGAATTATTTTTGTTGAAAAGTCAAAAAACAAAGGAAGCCTTACACAAAGTGGGAAAAATATGTGAGATCCAAAATTACATTAATAAGGGACATCGCACGGCTATAAGTGAATAATAAATAAAATGTAGATCCGGCGAAAGTCTGGAGTTTTCTTAGAATTTCTTATAACTTAAAAAGATGGAATTGAAAGAAAAATAAATAAATTAAATTATCTTTCATCACTTCGGTGTCCTGGTCATTTCAGTTTCAGTTTTTATGATTACGTTCAATTTGTCTTTATAACCCCAATTAGTTGTCATTTCCTTTATGCGTCTGTTTTCTAAAGTATTTTCCATCAGAACAGAAAGGTGTCCAAATTATACGCTTACTTCATTCATCTGGATATTGTTCTTTGTCTTTCAATGCTTTCCTTTACGAAAACTTTCTTTTACCCTTTGACCCCAGTCGGCCTGTGGCACCGGTCCTCTGCAGCCAAGGTGAAGTCGCGGGGGAAGAGGAGTAAAGAAGTTGCTTTGCCTCTCCCTATCCTCCGCGAGCTAAATGTGGTTGGCAGCGGAGCCACAGACCAGATCAACTGCCGGGGCCAGGAAGGCTAGTGCTTTCGAGAGTATAAAATGCAACGTCTACCCATAACTAATGCTGTCTCACTCAAAACACATCTGTATGGCACCGCATTGCGCTCGTCACCCTGAAACATGATCATATTAAAACACCATAATACGAGTATTAATATTAAAAGAAATAAAGTATTTAACTGTGGAGCCAAATCCACATCCACATTAATATCTCTCTGTCTGTCTCTGTTTGTCTGTACCTTTTAGCCGCTCAACCGCTGAACCGATCTCGATGAAAAAGGACAGACATAACTAGCTTCCAAGAGACGGACAGGATACTTTTTATGTCGGAAAATCAAAGCGACCACGTTATTTTGAAAAAAAAAGCGGACGAAGTCTCGGGCATCAGCTAATAACATATAAAATATTGACGCAAATTAGGTTTTTTATGTAAAATAATGTTTTTTAATTGCAATAAATAATTACTGATGCTCATTGAAATTATGATTATATCTGTAACATAATTATACTGATAGCTAATGATGCGAAATATTTTATAAGATTAATATTGAGTGTCAAGGTACATTTCTTTCGCCAGCTTTAGCACGAGCACGTGACTTATTCATCTGTGCTGTCCCCAACAAGATTATACTTAAGTTGCAAGAAAAGCTACTGAATTCTGATAAAGAAAATCCTGTATAATGTTTATATCGTGTTTACTATTTTTCATAAGTAACTTAACACTTAAGCATTATCCCTGACAATTTATGCGCTTTAACATTCTCTGAAATCATTACAATTCTCTATTGCCTTGTTTAGAGGTCGCTGCAATGAACCCAGTCAAAAAATATCATAGACTCTTAAACAATATACCATAACCGTATTAAATCTAAGTCATTCTACGAATTTTGGAAGCAAAAAGAACAAAAACAGTATAATCTCCAGACTGTATTCCCCATACACGCGTCTTAAGTTTCACGTTTAAGGTCTTCAAAAACTCCGATGTTATGTTAGCGGAATGTTGAGAGTGCGCAGGTAATAGAGTAATGCTTTATTATTGAATATGTGAAAGTATTTATTTTTTCCGGATTTATTTAGTTATTTGTAAACCACTTGATTACTTTAGAAATCCTAAAATTGTACTTGGATTCGTATACATTTTTTTGATAATTACTTAGATGAAGTTGTTAGTTGTGTAAAACATGTACTTCTAAGTCCGCATATTGTGTCCCTACACTGCGCAAGGCCCGACACGCACTTGACCACTTTTTTAAATAACGAATCTAGATTACATGGTACATATATCCCACATGAAGTTAGGTCAACGTTATTCTTATACATTGACTAATATCGTTAATTGGAAATTGGAACTTGTGACTAGTGATCACTCGCGTAGAATAAAAATTTAGGGTCCGGCCCCTGTGCCACCTACGGCGTCTAACCAAACATTTTATAAAATTTATATTGACTGTTCGCATCCAAAGCTTACCGCAATCAATGCTGCTTCTTAAG
This sequence comes from Archon apollinus, assembly GCA_018248195.1. Taxonomy (NCBI): domain Eukaryota; kingdom Metazoa; phylum Arthropoda; class Insecta; order Lepidoptera; family Papilionidae; genus Archon; species Archon apollinus. Next base: position 11,363 of record DWIA01000242.1, read on the forward strand.
CCCAACTTTCGTACAAGTGGATGCTAGTATCAAAAACCGACGAATTAACATAATCCATAATAAAACTATCTTAACAGCCACGGAGCAGCCATGGTGTTGGAATTATTCTGACGTTATATTTTTAAGCATACAGTGAATTTGCGATAAACATTGAAGCTGTGACCTGGTTTTACGTAGTTTTCAAACCCACCTTTGCCTGCAGTAGCGTGCACGTAATGAAAAGATACAGACGCTGCACATCATTGCCGGCGACACGAAACGCCTCAGAAAACCACGCGCAGGAGAAAATATAGTATCGACTCGAAGCCTTGGAACACATTCTCTAACACATTTCTTAAAATAGGATATTCTTTATTTTAATTTTCGTGCTTTCTTGTTAATAAATTAAACTTCTAAAATGTATTAAATATTAATATACTATTTCAACTCTCCAAACTATATATATTACGTGTAATCGTTTTTTTTTTATTTTGAATCCGCGTATGAACGATTTATTTTTATTAAAGTCAATATTTATGTAATATTGAGCGACAAAAACCATAAAGGTATTGATTTGTTAGAATGTTATGCACACGGTATGTGGTATGCAGCTTTGTAGTAGCAATTCACAGTGTATAATTTTATTTATATTTCATAATATTATGCCGACCTTTACCGAAACCTATTCTAAAACTATTATGATTGTATAGAATACAGTAATGCTATGCAGGAATCCGTCTAGGTAGGTACCACCCCAGGGGCAGTTATTCTGCCATGAAGCAGTGGTATGCAAACATTACTGTGTTTCGGTTTGAAGGGCACGGTAAGCC
>DWIA01000243.1:0-12161 GCA_018248195.1 Archon apollinus
GCATTTATTTTGTAACCGAGACACCCTAACGGTATTCTTATCTGCATATAAGTAGAAAATGTGTTATTGTAAACTATATTTTATTGATGAAGAAGATAAGTCAGTTTTTACCATCTGTCAAGTGTAATATTCCTCTACAAGATGCAAAATAATGCAGGCTAGATTATTAATGTGGTCCCTCTTACATAGGGCAAACAAATAGATCTATTAAAACCCGCGTAAAAGAACATATAGCTGACGTTAAAGACCGACGCTCTAAGAAGTCTGCAGTCTGTAACCATGTTTAGAATAGTCCAATCATTGCGTAAGATTTGGTGAACCGCTAACCTTTTATGAATAATTATTAATAAACTAAATTCTTACCAAGATGATTAGTGAGGCAATTAAATTAAAAAAAAACATCTTATTACAACAGATAAGATGTTTAGGTCCCATCGTCGAATCGGGATCCTATTATTAATTATATAAATTAATTCAAGTGAATTAAATACCAAGCATACTACTCCAAGACTCCAAGACACCGTAAGCTGATTTTGCCTATATCGGGTTAAAACTAATAACTAAAATATATGGTAGTCCGAATGAACTGTGACTTCAGAAAGTCCACACCTCAGTCTTCCGTGGCCTTGATTCTCCCATGCGGCAAATTGCTCGAGATGATAGTAATAAGAGCAAAATAAAATGCGACAATTTTTTTAAATATAGTAATATTGATAGTGTTTATGCTTTAAATGACTACAATATAAAGCATAAAATGCTATCAATATGAATAATTAACATTGAAAGAGCAATTATTTTAAAAATAAAAATCCCGTTTCAGTATGTAACAAACATTTTATTATAAGTAATAGATGAGAACAAAAAGTTTGAACGTATTTTATCAAGTACTGACGCGGTAAGAATATAAACTGTCACCTCTCATAAAGTGTCGTATGTCGTGGTTAGTCTCTTAGAATCTGACAGTTGTCAGAACAGTCTAGAGAACGTTATGATACAGAGACGACGACGAGCAGAACAGAATTTAGAACTTGTGTCAACCAAGTCTTATAAATGCTTTTATTTATTTTGTTATCAACTAAACTATTATATTGTATTTAAACAACTTATATTTCCATTGAGTTATTATGGACTAAGTACTAAAGCATTTTTTTTATTTCTTTATTTTAAGCAGGTAAATGACGAATTCACCGTTCACATTGTCCATATTCAGCAGTGGACTTGTGACAGGCTGAAATTATGATGATGAAATGAATGTTCTCGTTAACATTCATTATATGAAAACGTATATTTAAAATTAATATCAAGTGTATTCCAAGGCATAGTTATAGCATTATAAGAACAAATGCTGCACACAGGCCTCTTGTATATTCTGACAAGGTTTTGGAGCCGGAAGAGCCAGTCACGCAACTTCAATGCGGGTTGGCGGGCTTCACGAGTTTTTTAAATATTTTCATTCCACAACACGTAGTCTCCTCGCTTTATGTTTCTTCACCGCTGAGCACCAAAACTGATTTACTAAATCAGCGCTTAAACCTTCAAAATAATTTTAGAGGTACCGGCACCGGAAGATCGAACTCAGGTTACTCGCGATCTATGAAATAGGACGAACGCCTGGCCCCTGAGCTATCACAAATCAACTTAAGATTTTTGCCCTATGGGCAATTGCTGCGCCAATAGCCTTATGGTGTAGGGTACGGACAGCGTAATAGCCTAATGGTGTAGGGTACGGACAGCGTAACGTGGCATCGCAGGATCGAGCCCGTCATTCGACTATTATCGTGAACCAGTTTCTAGCACAAGATTTTAGGCTTAGTTGGAGTGGTTAACAGGTTTATTAGTAATATTAATAGCATGGCTAATATTGATCGCTTAAAAAATATTTGGAGTTATACTTCTAGTCAAATTTACAGGTCTTAAATCGATAATCGAAGGAAATTAAATAATCTCTTTTTAATTTAAGCAGGTAGCCCACACGTGATTTCTTGAATCAATATAATTAACAATTTTCCCCAACCTTATTTCGCTCTGCCCCCACCTCTCTCCAATGAGTAGGCTAGTAAAATTTATTTTATAATGTTTGTACTTTTGTTATTATTTTTTATATTTTTCATTTACTGTTTTATATATATAATTTTAATACCAAATTTTTACAACAATTATTGGCTCTTAAAGAAACTTATTAACAGTTAAGATTTAGTAAGAGACTCGTAGCTGTGTAGTGACATCTCCATATATCACTACTAAATATCTCAAAGCCCTTCCGCTTGCTTTTAACGCCTTTAGCTTTCATGACCTAATAATAATATAAACCTTTTTATAGCAAATTAAAATACAAACTGAGAAGTAATAAATAACTAGTCTTCTTGACTTCCGTCCCGTCCGTTATATAAGTCCGTCTAGATAGGTATTACTACGGCGCCAGTTATTCTAGCGCCATGCAGTAATGTACGAACATTACTGTACTTAATTTTAGAGATAATTCTAATTATTTTATTCATTTCTAGCACTTGAATTATTAATTACTATTACCACAGTGTACAGTAACAGAGTGCAGTGTCACACAAGACTTCGTAAATTATTTCTAATTAACACTGCAATTGTTGTCAGAACCATTTTTATTATTAGGAAAGGATAGCTCGTTACGGAATTAAACACCTATAAGTAATTTTGTATACTGGTGGTAGCAATACTATGTAATCCGGCTATGCACCACCGCACCGCCAGTTTTTCTGCCGTGAAGCAGTAGTGTGCAAATATTACTGTTTCGGTTTTCAGAGCGTTGATATCTAGAGTAATTACTGGCCATATGAGACTTAAGAATGTTCGTCAAAGGATGACGATCGCAGTGTGGTACCACACAGAAATGTTCTGTATGACACAGCATTGTTAATTTATTTACCAAACAATATCAATTTAACTTCATAGAAACCAGGCAATCCATATGTGGAACTTTAAATTAAGTATATATGTGTCACACCCAAAAGCCTTGTAGTTAGCCTAAGCCACCTTGTAATTTATTACTATCCGCTTAATCTTGACGTATTAACTTGAGAATGTAGTAATTATGTTGATACGCTAAATGATAATATAATATTGTGTTCCTTATTTCAGTATAATATATTTTTAACAATAGTTATTCAAAATGCCACAAATGCAGACCTGTATTTTATGACTATTAGGTTTTGAAAGGATTTCACATATTTTTATGAATATAAAGCAATAAAAGAGGCACAGAAAAGTAAAAAAGTATATTGCTATAAAATAAAGCTTATTTTTATGGTATAAAAATTTCCAGCCCAAAAATTTCCCATTTATGAGAAAATTGCAATGGCTTATTTCTCAGATGGAATTTAGAGTTCGCGTCGATGCTCTATGGCTTGACACACTTCACATGTTAAGAAAATCTTATTATGTCTCAATACAACTAGTATTTCTAATTTATTAATTATTACTAATTTCCTTTCATAACTTAGTAAAGTAAAATTAGTAATCAGTAGTAATTCAGTACATATAGAATCAGACCCAGTTCAGTAGTTTAATTAAGTGATTGTAGGATTCCTATGCAGGAGTCCGTCAAGGTGGGTTTTACAGCAGTGCCAGTTATTCTGCCGTGAATCAATAGTGTGCGAATATTACCGTGTTTCAGTTTGAAGTGCACTGTCAGTTAGTGTTATTACAGTGCATATGAGACTTGAGAACTAATGCCTCAGAGTGCCGAACGTAGTGTGGTGCTACACAGAATGTAATGGGTGACAGCATTTATGGGCAGACGTTGCACATACCATCAAATGAACGTTTGGTCACTTTTAGTTTTATAAAAAAATCAAGATGAGAACTACTACGGCTGATAATAAATAAAAATATTACTCCATACATAATTATATAACATTTAGCACAATTTTCACAAGAAATGTCTTAACAAAATTTACAAGATTTCATACTAAATAATGAGCTTAACAGAAACTTTTGTTCAGGTGCTAAAAAAGTATACTTATACTGTAAAGCTAACACGATACTAAGATATTATGTGAATTGGCTAATACAAATATATTGCATTTAAAAATAACATTAAAAAGTAAGAACTCTTTATGCGTGCCACTGCTCAGAACAGGCTCACTTTCATTATCGAAATGGTTATTTTTTCGGAGTCGGGAAGGCCGCCACAATATTCCATTACATCTATTTGTAATTTTCAGTCTACGAACGGCCTCAAAAAATATGTTGCTTCTAAGAAATCATGCTTCCTCACGATACGATTTCTCCCAAGAAACGAGAATTTGCCGTAATCTCCACGCTTGGCAGACGGCTTGGTGATCGTAGTACCAGACGATTCGCAACTGAGACACTACTGCCCATCACTGGTCTGCGTATTTTAAGTCTGGCATATTCCGAGATGGTTTATCTGCGATTTATCGAAAGCAATGCAATTACCCTGATATCATATTACCTGTAGTCGACTCTTGCGACACCCACGAGACGAGATGGGGTGGCAGATTTTCTTACGTAATTCCCACATGCCCTATATGTGATGGATTTATGTGTTATTATTTAATTAGTACGCGATAGTTTTAATGGTAATGCGATTTAACCTCAAAACAGATTTTCTTACGCCGCCACCAAGTGGCAACAAAAATCTAATATTGTGTAATTTATTTATAGAATTAATATGATATCTGGTAAATATATCGAGTTTTGGTTAATCTAGTGTTGTATTCATGTCGCCCGGGTTAAATAAAGATATATAGTTATTTTTATCGGTTATCTTCAAGTAGTGCACAAATCCGTATATAATTTAAATTTATTATTATTATTCTACGCATGTTGTGTTGTAGTTAGAATATAAATAATATTTTCAATATGGATTATTTACATAATACTCATTCAACGTTATTTTTTAAACTACTCTGGTTCGCAAAAAATGGCCTCTGTCCTGGGAAGAACCAGCAAGAAACCCAGCGGGCAAAAACAATTTTTAGTCCTTTAAAACAATATAATGTACAATAACAGTATCATAAATATATAAAAATGCAATAAAAAATGCACAAATAACTATAAATGCCTTGACAGCCATCACATCATTCCCAGGGGATATCATCATCCATGTATTGTTTGATATTATAATAGCACTTTTTATAAAGTATTAGTTTAAAAAATAGATTTTTTTTAATCGAAAGACTGTGTCTAAGTTATGAATAAAACCTTTCTTTCTTTCTATTAAGTTCGGCTTGGTGTGCGCATTGGGTAAATACTTGGGTTTCAGCTATGGGTCATGGATATAATTTCTGCATGGCACAAATATATGTGTTCGTCCAAAACGATACAGGTGAAATTCTAGAGTAGCGCATAGTTTTTTCTAATGATATATTGCTAAAAAAATAACCAAGTGACGAATATATAGTATATTTTATAACATCTTAAAGCGATGATTTTTCCGGAGGAATCATATGATACTACCTAGGCCCTTCCAAGACTTCCTTTGGTAAAATTAGTTTAAGCCCAGCTTACTAATAACAGTAGCCGAAGAAAGATATAGCCGATCACTGACGGCTGTTACAAAAGAATACGTATTAGCAGTTGGAAATGTATGGCCTCCGTAACTATATAGTAAAAGTAAAGTAACAGCTTATAAATGTCCCACTGTTAAGCACAGGCCTCTCATTTCTACAAGTGATTTGAACTTGAGAAGAGTCCGTCACGCTGCCACAATGCGGATTGGCGGACTTCATCTGTCGTCGAAATATTCATTATTTCGACGACAGATTCCTCATGTTGTATTTCTTCACCGCTGAACACGTAGTAAATCAGCACTTAAATAAAGGAATTAAAGATATTAGTGGTGACGACACCGGACATCAAAACCAGGTTACTGGCGTCTTATGAAATTTAAAGCGAGCGCCTAGCCCCTGCGATACTACAACTCGGTATGATAAAGGATTAGTTTATGAAGACCAACAAATATCAGAGCTTCTGATGGATGCTAGTGTATTTCTTTGTTTTTTTTTGAAGATTTTATTTTTTGCAGAAACATCGGTTTCGGCTGAGATTCGAACCCATTATTCCAGGCGGAGTAGTCGGGTATAAACACTATGTAAACCACGAGGTCGTCAGATATCCGGCAGTTCCCCGAAATAACACATAATTAAGTGACAAGAGAAAGATGAAGTCGGGGGTAGGGTAAATTCGGTGAACAGCGTTATAACACTGTTTCTATCATAATCACAAATAAATTCAATATCAAGTCGACGAGCCCCTTGCATAGATTACAACATAACAATGGAGTCATGGAGAATAGGCATAGGCGGCCGCTAAAGTGGTCCTAGACATGAATATAGGATCGTATTGTCTTACGTTGATGAATTTATACTCGAAGAAAACTACTTTATAAAGATTTTTTCAAATAATATACATCATAAATTGTTTTATTAAATAACTAAAAAGATAAGTAATAGACTAAGAGTTTAATGTCATACTAGTAGCTCACTGGGTTTCCATTCTTTTATAGCGTTTACGATAAATAATACACAGTAAAAGTTACATTTTTTATTGTTGCATACCAAAATGTAACAGAAACTGGAATTAATAATTGTGCCCAAAACAATTATAATCTTCTATAGACTTTGAGCGGGAAGGCTGGAACATTTTGAAATAAACTTGAATGAAGCTGAAAAGTAACACGCGCTTAAAGTTTTACTGCAATTAAAGTTTTATTTCTTTTTGAGATTTCGGGAACAAATTGTTTGATACTCGTATGTCACTTGATATACTTTAAAAGAAAACTTACGTGTATAAGAATTTTGCACACTTTTAATTATCTTTGGTGGCTAATTTCATAATTTTACATTTTTTGAACACTATGTGGGCACACAAGTTACATCACATACTAATATTTTACACCTCACGGCTAGTGGAGTCTAAAATTTTATCATGTTGTATGTGTAAATGTATGTGTATATATGTGTAAATATATAAACAAGTATAACTTTAAATAGCTACATAAAAGTCCTCATTCCCGGATACTAATTAAACTAAATACATAGTTCACGTGTTATTTTTGAGTACTCTTTGTAGAACGACCAACTTTTTATTATATTTCATAGTTCAACACACTCAATTATTTCCTGAATTCCATTTTAGAGCAACGTAAGTTTATCGGTCTAAGTTGTGTTGGCTAGGAGACGCAGGTGGTATTATACTAAGTAATAACAACAATTTACCAGTCGACAAGCGCTTCCCGTAATTAAGCTCGGTATAATTAATCGGAGTCAAGGAGACGATAGTCAATTTATTGGGTTCAAATAAACTTTCTAAGTTATACAAGTTTAAGATATAACTTCTGTTAAAAATAACAGACGAAATTAACCAAACAGACCTTAACCGAAGACTATAGCATTGTTTTTATTGAAGCAAGTGACCAGACGGGCTAATTGTGCACCTGATACCCATAACAGATGTTGTATCACCCAGAACATTTCTGTAAGACACCACACTTCGCTCATCACCCTGAAACATCAGTTCTTAAGTCTCATATGCCCTGTATTTACACTAGCTCTCAGTGCCCTTTAAAGTGCAACACAGTAATATTTGAGCACCTCTGTTTCACGGTAGAATAACTGGCGTTGGTATCTACCTAGACGGGTTCCTGCATGGGAATCCCACCACTAATAAAGTTGGTATTTAAATTTCATTCAACACTGAAGTGAATGTCATATATCCTTAGCGTAGTCGTGCTCGGCCGTTGGTAAGTAAACCAAATAGCGAAAAAGCACCGTCATCATTAACCTCTCTCTCCATTAGTGTGCGGTTACATTACGGTCACGATCACATACCCAGGTCTGCGCGTGCACGTTCTATCTACGCAGTTAGTTGTTAAAATATTGTGAACATTCGGAAACATATAAAATATTACTCTCACATAACTTAATTTAAAATAAGTAATATATATTTCCACCGTAAATTATTTGATAGATAATCTTTGCCACAGAAAATGGTAGCTAACCTACAAAGGTAGATGGATATCACGGATTATGTGATCTGGGGAGGATGTTGGACGTATGAGATTTTCTTGAGCTTCTTAAATGCCGCTACATCACCCCTCCGCTAGGACTGGAAGTCGTACTAAGCATGAAGGTCTTGTGACGTCAGGCGATGTTGTACAGTCTGGTGATGCGGTGAAGGTTTGTCCAAAATCTTCAGTGCGTCGAGACTTTTGGAGACAGTCGTGAAGCCGCAAGAGTAAGCCTAAGGAGAGGAGCCGCCCTCGTTAATCCACAGTTTCTGAGAGACTAGCAAGCATGCGATGTGCAGACAGTAGTCTACTGTTGCGGCTGCGATGGCTGCCGACGACGTTGTTTCTGTGATTGGGAGAAGCTGGTTGTGCGTTCAAATCCCGTCGGTGTCATAAGTTGGGCAGATTATGATTGCTAAGTGAAAGGGTAGCTACCCGCTAAATCGGATGATGCGATCTGGGGAAGGACTAATCTTTAGTTTGTTGTATAAGTAGTTCACATCTTAGAAACTTCAATAGTGCGATGTTGGACGTGACATCCAGAACATTTATCTAATACTACTAGACTACTCCACTAGCTTACAGTACCATTAAACCCAAAACAGAGTGATTTTGTGTTCCCTACCGGTTGACGACAGAACTGGCACTGCGGTGAACCAACCTCGACGGTATTCCTTCATGGGAGTACTATTACCAACAAATCCACCATTTTTATTAATTAATCTTTAAAGCGTCAGCCTCAACTTAAAGGTTTACAACTTATTGAGTTCTGGCATTCGCTGCGTGTGAACCCTGGGAAAGAAATAAAGGTACAGACGTTACAAAAATAAATAAAAATAAAACCGGCCTACTTCAGGCCGAAGTGTCAATGCTACTTTATTTTAATGTACTGTAAATTAAAATAAATTATAACTATAAGTTACTTAGCAAGCCGGTTATGTCAATGTAATGTCGTATTTAATGACGATATTTAGCAGGACTGTTCGACGCTCTGGGTAATTGCACATATGGGCTCCTATTGCCTTCTCAGGCTTGGCTTAGATAATCATCCACAAACGGTTCCAAGTAAATAAAACGTTTACCGTAGCAAAGCGGAAAGTCTTACTGCACTCCTCGAATATTGTATCTGTTTATTATCCTTTGTGTGGCTTATTAGTTTAATAATTAAAATAACGTTCTTCTTATAAGAACTTGGTAAATTACATGAACAGAGATTTCCATTCCATTTGATAAAAGTTTGACCATAAGCACAGCGTTGTGGTATTTCTTTAATTAAAACCGAACGATATATGAAGTTTGTAACTTAAGTTTCAAATTACTTTAGAAAAGAGCTACAAAGGAAACGCAGATAAGAAGATCAGTTTCGTTTTATTAGTGTATAGCGGTGTAATGCAGGTTATATGACTTTTTCTGGCTTACAAACGAAATTCAGGCAAACAACAAATTACAGGTAAACCATCAGTAAATGTCGAACCAAACTCCTGTGGACCAGTAATGAGCTCAGGGTGGTGGGGCAAATCTTCCTTGGAATACAAGCAATCCTTGGTAGTATTTTTCAGGAAAGCCATAATTTCAGCAGTGACGTAGAAATGATGATGATGAATAATACATTAACGATTATATTTAAACCTAGTGCGTGGCGTCCTCTGGTTAGTTTGAGCAACGATCGGCACAAGATAGCTAGCGGCAGCTGGTGAACTCGAAGATGACGCTAAGAGAACCAGAACATTTTTATTTCCACTACACTGCGATCGTTACCCTGAGACACCACTTCTTCTATGCCCTGTAATTTTACTGCTTTTTTTATAGGCAAACGAGCAAGCGGCTCACCTGATGGTAAGTGATCACCGCCGCCCATCCGCAATACCAGAGGAATTGCAGGTGCGGTACCTTTGAGAAAGGAGTAGTCTCTTTTCTTCAATACCCTTCAGACCAAAAGACACACACCACTGCCTGACGGCCACCTAGACGGATTCCTGCGTATGAATCCTACCACATGCTCAGCGTTCGTCCTATCGACTTACTGGGTTCAATTACTAGGTTTGGATGGTTATTGAAGTCACCCAGAATGCGTTAAATAGTACCTCGCACTGGTGATGCTCTTTTCAAGGCTATTTTCATTTCTAATTCATTGCTAATTCTATTACTGCAATCCATTGTATATTTGTAAATGTACTGTTACTTGTTTTTATTGTGTAGTTTCTATTTTGTCTCTCCTTATTTTGTTTTTCTTTTTTCATTCTATCTCTTGTTTTAAAATTCGTGATTTAAATCTAGTGAAAAACCGAAATCTTCATATATCCATATGGTGGGTAACCATATTTTTTTTTTCGGTTTTGTATTAAATGAAGATCCTTCTAAACCCTCTCTCAAATTGAGAGAATTAGTTATTTAATTGACGCTTGTCGGTATAACATTAATAATATTTGTTTTATGACAGAGCGCTGTTCATTGCTAATACTATTACGCCTGTATCATATCAAAAGCTTACTATGTCAAGACTAAATCTGTAAGATTATAATCATCTGTAATCATCAGATTCAAAACAAGATATAGGCCCAAATTGGAATGATTTGGTGTAATTGTTATAATTTGTAGAAGTATTGACAATTGCAGAACCAGACTTCTAGCATTTTAGAAGCTATAACAGTTCGTCATCGGTTTGGTTAATGAGCCTTATTTGGGATGTTTTAGTGGATGCCGCGTTCAGGCATATTGCAATAGATATTTGTCACAGTCTACTATCAAGATGATGACTGCGTTGCTAAGTGGTTAGAGTATCAGGTTACAACACTGCGGACGTGGATCAAAACCAACCTGGAGATAACATTTGTGCAAAAATACAATAAAAATTGAGAACTAAAAAAACCTATGGTTAAAGTTTCTTTTATTAAATATTTTCAAAGATCTCTACCAATATCTGTCGAAACTTCATGCGTCTAATCCCATTTTCGCAAGACTTTTTAAGCCCCAGGTCTCTTCTACGGCCTGATCGAACGTTACTAGTGCATCGTCCGGGGGTGAAAACTGTATACCTTTCAGATGATTTATTTTATGGGAATAAAGAGAAGTCGGCGATAAAAAAAAGGACTGAAAGGAGGGTGACAGAAAAGTTTAATCGAGAAGTCCTTCGTTTTGAGTACGCCGAGACGAACTCGCTTTAAATTTAGTATATTATGTACGGCACCTTTTTACGCAGGCCTGCATCTATGCATGACGTTGCATGGTGACGTTGTGTGGCACTCAAAACGAAACTATATTCCTCACGCAAAGGTGTCCGTGTAAAGTCTCATAAACGCTATGAGTTCCTATATGCAATATTTTCTGAATCGCTTCATACTTAATTCGCAAATCCTGTTCAATTCAATTTTTATTATTAGCACGTTTCCTTCCATAACAGCCGTTAAGGGCGACCACTTTTTTATTTCTCAAACTTAATCGACCACGCTGAAATGTGTTATGCATTTATTCGTACGGTTTACGCGACATTTGAAATTGTAAAAATCATCGTGTGAAAATGTTCTCGATGCCGATTTGTTTTTCACGAAATTCTGTTAATCGATTTTTTATGGAAAACGTGACGAAACGCGTATATCGTGTACTTGATATATTTACACACACCATATATATATGTATACATATTTACATATGTAACAAAAAGAAGAAAGTGAAACATAATAAAAAAATAAACATTTTTGACAATGTCATTAGAAAAGTTTCCGAAAAAAAAAATCGAAACTATAGTGTGTTCTGTTAGTGTGTTATTAATCTAGTAAACTGTTGTTCCTGTAAGTAACTTCATCTTGCTTCGAACTTTCGTGGCATCCGAAAACACATTTGGCATGGTATGTCGGCACAAGTGTGAATACTGAATGCTCATTGCTACTGAAGTTGTTATAGTGTAGAATAATGTTGCTTAATAACATCGTAATTGTGAATTTATGTAGTATGTACCAATTATGTTCCGCAGTTGTTCTAATCTATACATATAATAAAATTGTAAATTTCACGTGTCTGTACATTTCAAAATTATGTGAAATAAATGATTAAGGGAGGTTAATAATTAGTAACCAAACACATTTTTATCATTTTTAGAAATGTCTGTCTGTCTGTCTGTCTGTCTGTTTGTTTGTGAACGCATCACGTCTAAAGTACT
>DWIA01000244.1:0-12143 GCA_018248195.1 Archon apollinus
ATACATTTCACATGCACAACACAACCAGACCCGAAAACCAACAATTTGTGTTTTTACAAATGTTGGCTCCGACTGGGGTTCGAACCCAGGACCTGCGGCTTAGAAGTCAGGTAGTCTAACCACTAGGCCACGCGGTCGTCGTATTAATAGTATGTACTACGTAAGTAAGTATTACTAAAATAAGAAAATAAAACATTTGCCCGCCGGATGGTAGAATAAGATTGGTAACCGAAAGATTTTATTAAACATCAGTATGTACCCTTGTTCTTGCAAATTATATTAATAAATAAATAAATAAATAAAAATACTGCGCCTGTTGAGCGTGGCAATTATATCAAATCCTCCCTACTTGGGAGATGCTTAATTCCAATAGTGGACTCTTACAAGCAATTAAAGAAGAAGTTGGTTCATTTTCACCACAGCCAGCCAAGCGAATTCGCAAAATTAATATTCCAATATTCCAACATTTGGATATAAATAATGTTAGACCATATAGACAAAAAATCAAAGGGCATCAAAGAGAGTATATTTTTCAATACAACACATACATCTATCATATATATTATTGTACCTACATATTATACATAATCAAAACAAACCGGTCCCTGTTATAAGTAAACTATTGGCAACCGCATAGAATATATTTCACTAGGCTTTTCAAAAATCATGTTCAATATAAAATGGTTTAACGCAGGATAAAGTCACAATGTTGTTGCATTGTAACTTTATCCTAAGGGATTACTATTTCATTACGTTACAACATTTTGCCGCAACATTGTTATTAGAAGTAGCGCAAGGAAATCTGCCTTTCTAATTCATACCATAGCTGTCGTAAGCGTCGACTAAAATATATGCCTGTAAAATATTATGCCCCATTAGCTTCCGTTAGATAGCGAACTAATCAACTCGACAAATGTCAGAATACAAAATAAACAGATAGGAGATGGGTAGCATCGAATAATGTGAATGTGAACGCCGATCCGCCTGTCAAGCATAACTGTTACCTCATATTCTTCCCTCTAGGGAGAAACTTCGTATATTTATATATTGAATGTACTTTTACTGTGGTATGTGACAGTAATAAACAGAATGTCAGACAAATAACTCGTCTTTTAAATTACATTATCTTTCGCTGCACATGGCGGAGACCCTACTATGATACAACTTACGTCTCGTCTTGTCCTAACTTATGTGAGCAGTAGACTATTAATAGGCTGATGACGACTGCCTTAACGGTAAGTAATTAAAACATTAGGCATTTTTAAGGTACCGTAGTCAACAAGAAAATGATTTTTTTTTCAGGGTACCTAATCGGGTTTCTTTTTGTTATAATAGTATGGTGTCATTGGATTAGCTTCTAAAAAATATTGCGCGTGTTTCATATTTCGATTTATTGATGTTTGTAAAATTAAGCTTTACAGTGCTGCTAATGCTAATGTTTGCTAGAGTCAAATGTCCCTCCCCCCGTTATCTAAATGGTTGTTTTTAGATATAGTGGAATATATAACAAAACTACAAGAAAAACTGTGACAGCTAAGTAAGCTTTACAAGTTAATGACGAATAGTCGACAAAGTTATAAAATGTGGAATCGTATAAATTTCTTTGAAAATTACTTCGATGAAATTATTAGGGTAGTATAGCAACCGAGCAACTACAGAACACTGCGCGTAGCCCCACACGAACTTGTCTGGTTGATTATCAACAATGCAAGTGCCACAATATGCCGCGCCAGTTTAACTTAAATGTTTTAAAAAAGTAATATACAGCTCTCTGCAGCATTTCCGTATACAAGGTTTTTGGTCGATCCGAAGAATATATTCAAGTTTTTATTTAAACAATTTATGGGTGCCGATAATTATTGAAGTCGGGTTATAATGTGGCCGGCTATTATCAGGAACAATTTTAATAGCATTATAAGTTTTATTGTCGTACAATCATTTATTTCTCATCAATATCCACAACCTTTTGTAAAGAGCCTGTTGCAATGATCGACGTTCTGGGTTAACCTGACTTACGATGCCTTATCCATCCTTGCTACTGTCACCGGATCATAATGTAAAGCACGTGCCGCAAGAAAACATCTTAAAAACAGTCATTATTATCATCTCAGTCTACCACTAGTTCACTGTTGAACATAGGCCTCCATACACCATTCCACCACCACACTCCATACAAAACACGATCCTGAGCCACTAGCATCCATCACTTCCCGCAAAACCGTGCAGGTCGTCACTCTATCTAGTTTAACGTCGTCCTACACTGCCTTTACCGGTATGAGGTTGCCACTCCAGAGCCTTTTTCCCCCAACGGTTATAGGTTCTATGATCTCTATTGCCGGCACATTGTCAATTCAACTTGCTAATCCTTAGGGCTATTTGGGTTACTTTGCTGTGATTATCATGGTCGGATGTCTTAAAAACAGTAATACTTATTAAAATTTGTAATGTCTACTTCCAATAAAATAAAAGCCAGAGATAGATATCTAACCTACCAGAATCGCTCCATCAAAACACCAATGCAACGTTTCACGGTTCTGCATACAGTCACATATTTAATTAACTAGTGGTGCTGCGAAATCCCTTCCATTGTATTTTATATCGGAGTACTCATGGTGTTTCTTAATGAAAATCCACTATCACCTTAAATATAAAGGAAATATAAATTCAAAATAGTATCTATTCATACATTTAGCAACAGAACGCAGAAAGGTTTTGTTGTTATTGGAACGAGTTCTTTCGGGTCAACAGTATCGTTGGGTATCATGCAGGGATCGATTCTCGGTCCATTCCTATTTCTAATTTATATTAACGACTTACCTAGTAGGGCACAACCATGATATAGTATTATTTACTGATCTTTGGTTTTCAAAATAAAATGTCAACTTCTATCATATGACGAGGTGAATGATGCTATCTCAAAGGTAGTATATTAGTTTAACGTTAATAATTTGCTTTTAAACGGCGACAAAACAAAACGTATTAAATTCACAACAGTGAAGAGTTGTGCATTGTGGATACCACTGTTTTTCTTGGAATAACTCTAGACGCGGGGGCCAATGTTAAATTCAATGGGGGCTTCATATATCTAAACTAGCAAGTAGACTTAGCTCTGCAGCTTATGCTGTAAAAAAATAGGAACTTGACTAATGTAGAAACTGCTAGATTGGTTTATTTTAGTTACTTCTACAGCATAATGAAAATGAAAAAATAATAAATATAGGTACATCTATGTGCTCTAACCTAGCGTTAAACTACCTCATTGGTATATTCTGTAACGCTTCTCTTGGACGGTATCCAAGTGATACATTTCAGTTTTTATTTCTTTCTTGGCAATATAAACTGTTTAGATATACGGATCGAGTAGATCTTCTCAGTGACAGTATAAAAAACGTACATTCCATTAACATAAAACCGAGGATGTGCTTCATTTCGTAAGTATCGAGGTAAGATGACGATAAGTCGAACATTACTTTTTTATTTTTATTTTTTATCAAAAGTGAATAAAAAATAATACCTCAAACGTATTTTCACTAGACAACTGACGTGAACTTTTGCCATTTCTTTGCATGCATGTAAATTTAGAAACTTTAAAGATATCACGTCACCTGCATACATAAGACAATTCCAGGGTTACTTTTATATGTATGAACAAGACGAGCATATCGCAAGTAACTTAGACTTTATTGCAAGTGATTAATTATTCGTAATAAATCCTGTGTCACCAATAACATTTCTGCGTACCACCACACTACGCTCGTCACCCTGAGAGATGAATTAGAGCGCATCACATGTGGTGACATCCTCTATTATTCTCTAATATCTATGTCACTGAGTTGTTAAATACATTGTGTGAGTATAATTTAAATTGTACCCTTATTTTGTTATTGTTTAAACTTCCAAATATTTTCGAATTTACACTGTTCAGTAAATAAAATAAATCTAGTTTTTTTTTCGAATAAGATTAAGCCAAAAGAATGAAAAAAATCAATAACCGATTTCGAGGCAGCTAGGGAGTAAGACGAGATTTTATATAACATTTGATCTCGATTCGTTTTTAATAAGTGTGCTTGTAATTTAGAAAAGTTTGCAAACGGTGAGTCGGACTGGTTGTTTACAGAACAAAAAACGGTTGGGGTAAAACTTTCGAGCTGCAAACGCAGTGTAGCATAAACGACTCAGCAAACAGTAAACAATGAATGGTACAAGATTTGTAAAAAGAAGTTATTTGTTTTAAAGATGAAATTTCCATCTTGAAAACTCATTATTTTGCTTTTCATTAACAAAACTTATCGATATTTCAGAAATCTTAGTTATACCTACATATACAATAGAACGCTATGATTTCGGCAGTTTATATACATATCAACTGTACTTTAAGACTTTTAAGATAAGATGTATATAATACTAATATGTATGAATTAAACGTGTTGCTGACCGATACTTCTTAATAACTTATGCGAATTTAAAAACCTTCAAAGCCTACATTGCCTTTTTGTAAACAACATTTAAAGTTTGACAACCGCGTGGCCTAGTGGTCCTTGTATCTGATTTTTACATTGCAGGTCCCGGATTAGAATCCCTGCCGAAGAAAACATTTGTGCAAAAACACAAACTATTTTCGGGTCTAGCTGTGTTGTGCATATATAGGGGACAAATCCTAATGTGGGGCTTCGTCTACTTTAAAAAACCGCTTTGTTCACCAATTTGTAATAGCTTCTTGTGTTATGCGGATACTAAATGGTAAATAAAACTTTATTTACGAACTTTATTGTCTGTAATTTAATTCAAAATTCCTAGCGTTTGGAATGTCTTACTGCCATGGTTATGGGAGCGTTATGGTGTAAAATGATCAGATATCGTAACGAAATTGAACTACCTCCAGCTTTTAATTATTAATGTGTTAATCAGACCAAGATTTGACATTATACTAAGTCACGAGGTCGCCAAGGCTTTAATAGATTTGACTGTTTTGGAAACAGAAGCGAACAGAGGACTAGTCTCCCTTTCAGTTATATCACTATATTATATATTGTATTATATATATGGTTTGTTTTTAATATGTATATATACATATATATAGTACTAAACCAAGAGATAAAACTAAAACAAATAAAATAAAAGAGGGCCTTGGTGTGACTCGTATTCCAATTATTTTCGGATCACACGTGAGTGGAATGTGCAGACTATATAATAAGGTTGGGTTATTGAAGGAAGAACTATATTGGTTCATAATGTTTTCAGGTCACATAAATGTCAGATTTTAATTCAAAATTTAAGTAAGCAAAAGCGCTTTACTGATGATGTATTTGTTTCGAAACTGGACAATGTTTTTGTTCCAGTTCAGTTAAAAAATTTCAAATTTGTATGCCGAATAATTCGGGAAAAATTAAGTGGAATGGTCGGAGATGGACACCTGTTTCCCTCATTGTTTTGTTTTTGGATCTTAGTGACTAAACACTTGAATAATTAATAGAATTAGATTAAAAAATTACTTACAATGGTTATTATTCTATACATTAGCTTCAGCATTCAGCTATTTCAAAGTAATAAGCATATTATAACAATGAGGAGAAAATAATCACAAAATCGCGTATCATTAAAATTCACTGGCAATGATTTAAGCAAATTGTGCGTTGTAAGTATTTTTCACAGTATTTTCACTATTTCATAAATACTCTAGATAAAAGTGCTAAATATATTTTTCTCTGAAACTCTTCAATATCGCCAATATTTATATAAGTTGGTGTCCGATCTCCTTTGTTACAAGCTATTGACAACGGACTTCACAATGTGAAAATATCTTACTACAATTGTATGTTTGTGAAGCCTTTGTACTCGACTTGTGGACTTTGTTGTTAAAATAAAAAAGTGTACAAGAAAATTAATTTTTGTAATAAAAGTTTTTTTATTTAAAAAGCGATGCCCCACAGTAGGATTTCCTGTATGGTGGGTGCGTTTTACATTTCACATGCACAACACAACTAGACCCGAAAACCAATAATTTGTGTTTGCACAAATATTGATTCAGGCTGGGATCGAACCCAGGATCTGCGTGGTAGATGTCAGGTACTCTAACCACTAGGCCATGCGGTCGTCAAAAATACATTACATAAATGTACAAACACAATAATTTGGGTGATGAATTGTTCATAGATAGGAATTGGACATTCAGAGATATAAACTGGGTTCTAAAAACTCTCATGACTGAGCCACTCTCCCGTTACTGATACTATGATAAAAGTGCTTCTTGTAACCCAGCTCGACTCTCAGTGCAAATATACGTGAAATAACTCTTACTATGCACTTTCAAACCGGCTAAGAAAAAATGACATACAATATGGCATTGAAAAATAAGGCCGCATAGGTTCTTGCCGGTTCTTCTCTGAGTTCTTATTTGTCGAACCGGTGTAGATTTTTAGAGACATTTAAAAGTGTCCTAAATTGAATAAATAAAATATGACTTATTATATGTCCCATATTCTATAAAAGTTTCATTAATGCTGTCCTTAAAATTAGTTACATTTTAGGCCATAATAAAAATCATTGCAAGACATATACTTCGTTCAATTGTAACACGATATTAAAACTATTTTCACCACTTTATAAATTTTACATACTTTTAAATAATATTAAGCATGAATAGTCAGGTCGTCTCGAAAAGTAATACGTTTTAATCTATATTATTTAAAAATATATTTCTTAAATTATAGTAATGTATTTGGTAAGCTAGTTTGGTAAAAAAATGGAATCACTCACCACTGCCCCTCGTTGGCTGTTATATATATAAATCATCGAATATAAATACATAAAACGTTGTAAAGTTACGTTAGTAAAAAAGTAATTTTTCAGACTATTAATGTCTCACTGCTAAGCACATGCCTCCTTTTATTACTGTGAGAGTTTTTACGTTAGTACTCAAAGCTTATTTTCAATTTAATGGAACGGCGTAGAAAGGAGTAATATTTCTGAAGGTTAGTAAATATTAGTAAATTTTATTTTCTAATAACTTTAATCCCATGACTTCTTCGGGTCTCTTTCACATGAAATTTGACGAGAAAATTAGCGTGATTTTATATCGTTATTGTAAATAACGTAACAAAAATTATGCAAAAGCGATGCACTCATAAACTTTCTTATTAAAATTTCTATTTTGTATACATACGAGTACGTTTTATTTAGTAAAGTAACTAAGGATCGTGAATTTCCTTTGATGAAAGGAAATATGATAGTGATAAATACTCATTATGCATCACACATGTAGCACAATAATATTCCAGTTACAATTTTCTCTAAGCGAATAATGGAATTAGTCCGACGGAACTTATATAATTAAGGTGTTCCATTATCTTTTGTCCAGATTGCGTGATTTCGTATTTGCTCATGTATACGGTTACATCTCATCATATCACAAAATCTCATAATCTCATCACAAAAAGGGGTTATGTCTCAATAATAACGCGAAGTTGACTACTATAATTGCGAAAAAGATTGAAGTGCTAGTGTGTTCACCAAAATCTTCAAGTGTGTCGAACTAACTACGTGTATAGAACGACCGAATTACACTACTATTCGTGTAAAGTAAAAAAAAGTAAGCTCAAAATGTAAATACAAAAACAAACGTAAGCTAATAATGACAGTTCGGATAAAAACGATGTATGTTATCCTACTCTCACAATATTACACACACAGTACATTGCGTTTTCGAGGTTATCATAGTTTTTCTTAATTTTCTCTAAAACCTTGTAATGCGAATGGTATTCTTGTGACCAAGGACCAAAAGTCTATCAAAATACTACCTCCCTTTCTCCCATCCTCAAATCGTACGATTCTGGTTTATTACCACCCTGAACTCTCCGTGTCAGAAAAAACAGTTACTCTTCTCAAACGCCGCTTCACTCGCTCAATCGAATGAGTTGCGACTGGTCAGTGAACGAAAGATCGGTTGACCGGTTGTTCGCTTCATGATATCGATTAATTATACGATTGAACGATGTACAGTTTTGTGTACTGTATAGTTTTAAGAACGATTTCTTTCACTAGCAAACTTGTCTGTACATAAACCGTTTCTTTATCATCATTCTGGAAATAAAAAAAAAGTCTGTTCAAGAAACATCTGACAGTGATAATTTCAAAAACTAACCTTTTTCTTAATAATCTACATAAGCGGTGTAAGTAAAAACTTAAGTTAAGTTTAGCGATGACAAAATATATTTTTAAAAACAATAACATTTTATTAATTAATACTGCTTACAAAGTTACAGCTAAGTCAAGACTGAGTACAAGTAAAATAAAGTAGAAACGAACAATAGATTTACATAATGCTGATGCTATGTGAATTGTCACTGGATACGCGGAACGTCGATGCGTCATCTGCACGGCGCCGTAGACAAACATGTGTTATTCCGTGGTAGCTCCTCCCTCCTTAAGATGAAAGTATATCTTTTGATCTCTTTTGTAGCTTTTCCTGTTTTCCATTTGCATATCTTCCAAATAGTTAATGTAATCATGATGGCGTAAAGGAATAGCGTCGTCCAGCTTGGAATTGCCATGATAGTGGACCAGTTGTGTTGATCTTCCTCATTTATGGTTTCAGCTTTGTAGATTAGTTCATGAATCCTGTCCAGGGATATATCTTCGAGTTTGAGATCATATCTAACTGATTCTTAGGTATGTCTTGTCCTCTAGGTACCGGAATTACTTCATTGATGATTATGGTTTTTAAGTAGGTTTAGAGAGTTGTGTTCATTAGATGAATTTGACGATTATCTGTTAGAGTAAGTAGATAAACTCAGGTAATTCTTTTATATTCGGTTCTAGTACCGCATTGGATTATTATAACTTCTTCTTTAGTGATAATTGCTTACCTGGTATTTTCATTAATCTTCCGGAATGTGACTCCTTTTAAATCTATTCGGACATACGCGCATTTAGCTTCTTCGTGACGGTGGCTCAAACATCAGAAGTCTTCACTGTGCTTGTGGTAAGGGATTTACAAAGCTGCACTTTCTCTTTCATGCAGAGGCAATTTTCATCTAGGTAAGTGTACTCATCACTTCCAAATACTACGTATTTGGATTTAGGAATAATTGTAAGGTAATATTTCTGGGATGGAATACAGGTGGATAGGGTCGTAGTTATTGGGTTCGACCGAAGGAATTTAGGAGTGTTCTATTCTTGCTTTAGCAATAAATTATTTTTCTAACGTTTGTATGTTATTAACACATATCTACTACGGGGTTAATAGATTTCCAAATGAACCAGATTTCCCGTAATGGCTTTAACTATTGTACCTAACCCGTTAATAAGACTTCGCTTAGTTCTAATTCTAGGTGTTATAAATGTTAATTTCCTACTTATTATATCTAGGGTATGTGTAATTTGGACTCTATATGCCTTATGTAGTTCGTTAGACGTTCGTTTTTCAGCTGTTAATACCAGCATATAAGCTTAGTCGCTGTAAGATGTTATTCTGTTAAATAATATACAAGCTATATTAAAGGAGTCGATTTGTACCTTAATTTGTCCTTGTCTTAATAAGATAATACCGTTCGTATTATCTACGAGCTTTATTGTTACATTGGCTGTTGTGTAGAGCAGGAAGACTCCTGTGACGATAGCCAAGATGTGGTTTCTGTAGTAATTTATAATGAACTCTAATATACTTAGAGTTAGGGAGATTACCTATAATTTCAGTGACATTGTTGGGGTGTAAATGAATATTTTTTGTAGGGTCCTTTAAATACTGGCTTAGTTTTGTCGTCGCGTGCTGTCTTAGCTATTTGCTTGAACACTGTTTCACCTGCCTTAAAATTTATCCTTGCAGCATCCTGGTCCCGTTTTGCTATTACCCGCTCTTTATTTTTAGATGTATGGGCTGATACATACTCCTGTATGGCTTCTGCGTTCCTGCGATGTTTCAGGACATAATCTTGGTAAAATTCCTTTGTGAAAGATAACTCTAAGGTGTTTCGTGAAGCTGTATAACCGAAAAGTAATTCATCTGGAGTATATTCTATTGCAGAATGAACAGCGTTATTTAAAGCTATGACCGAATATCTCATGAGGGTTAATATGGGATCATCCTTATTTGCCATTATTTGTATACGAATTATATTCCGCTGTTGCGGAATGAAAACGTTCTATTGGCGAATTGGAGTAAGGGTACGGTGTTGTGAAATTTATGTTAATACCATGGAAAAATTTCTTTAATTACATCGTCATCAAATTTACTATCTGAATCTGTTGTGATCTTATGTGGTAAATGTCTTTGGATTACCGTCATATCTCGGCATTAAATCTGTGATGAATTTAAAATTATCACAATCCTTTAAAGCCATTTTATATATGGAGTATCCATATATCCACTTTATAGAAGTTGACACAAGTGTTAATAAAAGGTAAAAATAGTATGAAAGTCAACCGCGATTTAAGCCTATGGACAAACGCACAAACATACACTCAATAATATGTACATATAAATAACGACAGGAAATATAGCATAGAAAACTTGGAAGTAAAGAGCACTTACCACAGTGTCCTCTGCATCTCCAGCCGGGTCTTGACCAGCAACCGGATTTCTTAGTCCCGGAAGTCCTGAGAATACCGCCCGAAGGTTCTCCATCCTCTCCATGTTGTCCATCTTCATGTTATTACATAGATCGCGAATTTGACGATTAAAACCGTTCACCTCGAGAAGAAAAGTTATATTATTTCCTGGAAGTGCCGTGATCCTACCGACTGCGCCAGTTAGTTTATTTTCATTTAAGTTTACAGATCTTCAATAAATATTTGAGAAATGTTTTTGTTTGCGTTTGATATTTTTGTGTGTAAACATTTCCAGGGAAACCTTTTTCAATTTGTTAAACTTCAGCCATGCTTAGGGATGTTTCCCAGTGTAGTACAGAATTAAATGTACCGTTAGTAATGATGCGATTTATAGTACTCGTATAACAACGTCTCAGTTCATCCTCGCGCATGATATCATATTTGTTCAGGATTCGTAATATACGTTATTGTTGTTTGGATGCAAAATTATAACTTATTAATAGTTATGTAAACCACTATTTTGTCGGTTTTGTCATAATTCTTTTTTGTCATGTCATAATTTGATAACGAAATGGTAGATGCACATAAATAAAGGGTAACATTACGTCGCTAGATATACTTTCATGCTCTTTATATATTATTAATTGAAATAATTTATCGATTTTTATGATTACATTATTTTCTTTAATTTAATATTGATTTAATATCGACATATCGTTGTAATATGCTTACTGAATGATATATTTATTATTTTGACATATATATAATGTTTATTTTTACGTGTTGTAGTTACATACGTAATATAATATTTACTTACTAATACAGTCATAATTCTAAAGAACTTTTACTTTAAATAATGCGCCTATCCAAACCTATCTACCTAGCGAAGTCTAAAAGAGGGTGTTGCCGAATTATGCTTTTGTGTTAAAAAATAAAACATAACCCTGTATCTACGTCGTACGTGTGCCATTATCAAAACTCGTTTAAAATATTAACAACAAAACATTACATTATCAATTATATTAGCAATAAATAATAATTCTACAGTTATTTTCTTCTGCTACTATTTGTAGAACTAAAATTTGCTTGTTCTCTGTTAGTTAAAGTGTACACTTGCTATATTCCTTAGGAACTTTAATTGTTCATTTGCGTGTGGTATAACTAATAACTAATATCATAACAAATAACAATAATAATAGCATATGAAGAGGGGCGTAAATCTAGGTATATGAAGTGATTGCCTATAAAAGATACGATATAGTTTATATTCAATTTAAATTCAGCCCTTATTTGACTACCCTACTTTAGTTCGTATTGGTAGACTTCACATTATGTGTCGATAAGATGTGACACATAATGTTCAGATAGTTCGCTTACGTTCTCTTTCATATTTGTCTTATGGCGAAATATCGCTGAAGTTGAAATATTTTTTGTTTCATAAAAGAGGGCCATTAGAGCTAATTATATTATCAGATGCTCTACATAATCTTTTCGAAAAAAATAATGAAATTAATATCTTAACTTGAAGACATCTTCCAATGCAGTGGTGAAGAGTTTCGGGGATATAACGTCGCCCTGTCTTACACCTTTCTGCAATT
>DWIA01000245.1:0-12142 GCA_018248195.1 Archon apollinus
GCGAAATACGGGTCGCGTTTTTTGTTTAAGTGGTGTGTAGTGGTAGTGTTGTAGTGGTGAAGGGTATCTGGTGGCAGTTCCTGGTGGCGGTAATAGTTTGCGTGTGCACGCTATTGTGGGAGGGCGGGCGGTGCTTTTCAAAAACTAGGTAATATACACCACTTTTCATTTTTGCATGCGGATCTGAACAAAGTAATTTTCCTTTTAACTTTATTTTAATGGATTTCCGCAAAGTAACGCTTGATTCTATTAACTAGCTTAATTTTATTCCTTCTACCTTTGAAAGCAAATAAGTTTCTGTAAAATAGCTTTAACTCTGTAGTTTGGAGAGAGTATTACAGTAGACGCTGTACTGCGGTAATAGATTTTCTCTATCGGCCACACAGAAGCATATGCCTGTGGTGGATTACTTGGTTTTATTTATTGAATTCCAAATATTATCTTTACGTATTCCTAAGGATTAATCTTGGTCTATCATTTATGATTTTGTTCATCCACATTATTTGATGTCCGCAAAAACATGTTGATGTTAAAAATTAAGTGGCAAAAGGCTAATCATATTGATCATACGGTTTTTATCCTCGCATCCTATTGGTTATTCGTATAATAAAATTTGAATAGAAATGTGCTGAAGGGCTAGAAGGGTCTATGTTCGAAAGTGGACTTATTAAAATATAACTGCCTATAAATGTTCCACTGCTTAATACAGTCCTTCTTACATTTTTAAGACGGGTTTGGAGCCGAGAAGAATCTAACACACTGGTCCAAAGTTTTCTCATAATGTTTTCCTTCACTGGTAAGTCAGTGGTAAATTTTTGAGGTAACAACACTGGAAACCGAACGGAGGTCGCTTGCGTAAGTCGAGCGCCCAGTCTCTGAACTTCTGATCAAAACAGTAATATTTGTACAGTACTGTTTAACGTCAGAATAACTGGCACTGCGGTAGTGCTACTTAGGTTATCGGATTTCTGCAATGGAATCCTATTGTATTTTCATAACAATATGAACTGGGGAAGACATGATACCGAAATCAGTCGTAAAGTCTGTGTCAAGTTGCGATAGCTCGACCGTTTTAAAAAAATATTCCTTTAAAAACCAACCTTATGCTGATGCAAATACTTATTTTTTCGAAATTGGCTCACTATCAGACAGAGATGGAACTCTAGAACTCTACTTGTTCTCTTCTCTATTTTAAATGATCCTTAGGGGAAGAATTAGGATTGAAGAGGCTTAATGATTCCTTTTCATATTAAGTATAAATTTCAGTACCTTTTTTATAGTACAGGCTACATTTCTCAGGAAGTCCTTACACGAAGACGTTAGGTCGAATGTCTGCCATAAGCTGCTCTTCAAAACATTAATGCGAGATTTTTTTTGAGTTGATCTGTAAGGAAACCGTTTCCGATATCTGCGAGATATTCTACGCACTACGGATTCATAAACCAATAATTTATGTTTTCATCATCACCACTACAGCCCATTATAAGTACACTGCTGATGAGTATTAAATACGATCTGGACCAATTCTACACTGGACCTGTAAGGCTAAATGATAATAACTACTCCAACAAGACATAGTGCAAAACCTTATCAAATGCTTTTCAAAAATCGGTATATATCACATCCGCCTGTTTGGGTCAGTCTAAAGCTTCCACAAATATAATTTCAAATAAAATCAAGTTAGTAACTGTCGACTTAGCTTCAAGGAAACTATGTTAATGTTCAGTAAATATTTGCTTGCAATAAGACATAAAGTAAAGGTAACTCAAACACTTTACCGAAAATGCATAGCAACGAAATTGGTCTGTAGTCGCTCACAGAACTTAGCTCTGCTCTCCTCTGCTCCATTCCAGTCGCAATCGATTTATTAAAGATAGACAGTAAAGGTTCTGCTAGGACCTCCGCACACAGTTTAATAAATAATGGCGGTATATTACATCAAGGGTCTCTAATTTTTCCAGTACCTGATCGCGAGTGAGTTTAAAGCAGCGAAACTATCGTTGTTTACATCTGTGTGCGATCCGTTCAGCTGATTTGGGTAATGTTGGGCGTCCTCGTAAACAGAAGCGAGGTATGATGCAAATAGTTAGCAAACATCCCTACAACTAGTAGCCGTATGTGTACCATCAATAATCACACTGGGAATTATGCTACTGCTTTTCCGTTTACCTTTTACATATGACCAAAAAAGTTTTGGATTAGAAGTCAACTCCTCCGGTTCTCTATGCGTTTTATGTACTTCTTATAACATGTTGTTGCAAGCACTTTACATCTTGCTCTAAGTAAATCTAACGAGATTTTATCCAATAGGATTTTTAAATTTACTAATTTTTTTTTTATATTTATTAATTGCAATGTGAACCAAGGAGGATATTTTTAGTGGTCTGTTTTTTAAGTGACACTTGTTTCCTAAAAGCACGCCATACTATCTCATTCTGTAGAGTTTCCGCATGATCGTTTACATTAACGGCAGAGTTGAATTTACATTCCCAGCTTAATTCTAAAACTGCAATATTTCCGTACTACATTAGAATAACTAGCACTGCGGTGGTTGCTGCTTAGATGGAATTTTGCAATACCGCCAGTGAAAAATATTTATTTTATGAACAAACTCATGGATTTAAAATGCTTGAATATATCGAAGGTAGCTAAAATAAAAATAAGTAAATTAAAATTTATGTATTTTTGATATATATACACTTAAAATAGTAAGTTCTACTGGCCGCACTGAACTCATTCCATAATATGATGTGATTGATCACAATATTTCAGTTTGTTTTCATCTACGGAGTTGAATCGTTACAGCCGCAATTTCTCATTGTATTCAGGACGCGGCCATCAGTGGTAATTCTATTGATTAGTTAAGTGACCTTTCGATCATATGAATTGTATTGTATTATTAACTAGTTCATGACGTATTAGTATTACTATACTAGTACTATATAGCTTGATAATGCCTCGTTATGTGGCGAAACACGGGTCGCGTTTTTTGTTTGTGTGTAGTGGTAGTGTTGTAGTGGTGAAGGGTATCTGGTGGCAGTTCCTGGTGGCGGTAATAGTTTGCTTGTGCACGCTATTGTGGGAGGGAGGGCGGTGCTCTTCAAAAACTAGGTAATATAGACTATTTTTCGTATTTGCTTGCGGATCTTAGCTAAGTAATTTTCTTTTCTTTCTAAATTTGTTATGTGCATAAAATTTTGAAAGGAATTCTTTTTTCCCAATTGATATACAATGATGTTGTCAAAATAGGAAAATAAAAAATAGTTATTAAAAATATTAAAATTTAGTTACATAAATATCTAATTGGTTCCCTATGCATGGGACCTAAAATAATATTTTCAGTGCACAGAAGCGTGTGAGGTATCGTTAGATATGATTTGAAAACTGATCAAGAAGTTTTAATCAGTTAGTGAGATAAGCGCGACTGAAGTCGTCAAAAGGCCATAAAATATTTTCCATTTTATATCTGGCTATTAATTTGACCCTGTTCTTAATTAAATTTCTGTAGGTTTGTGTCAAATAGCAGAAAAAAATAAATTGATTCTGAATTGTTTCCATCTCACTTAGTCATGTTTTTTTATAGAAGATAGTGGCGAGACAAGCAAAATGTTCACCTGATGGTAAGTCTAACGTCTGCCCATAACAAATGCTGTGTCACCCAAAATAATTTTGTGTGGACCACACTATACGTGTCGTCTATAAAAATCGCTTCTGAATTCTCATATACCCTACTACACTAGCTCTCAGTGTCCTTCAGACCTAAAAGCAGTGATGTTTGTACACTACTGCTCCACGGCAGAATAATTGGCCTGGGGTGGTACCTACCTAAACGGATTCCTGCATAGGAATCTTATTGCCAGTGAAATGTTAAATATAACTACGTATTTCGCAGTAAAAATAACAGTTTTCTTAATGTTCCGGTGGGTTTTACATCTTCGTCCAAAGAGACTCGCGACCAGGATTTCTAAGAATCAAATAACAGATTAATTACCTACATATTAATTATTACAAAGTGATTTTTTTTTAAGAATTTGACAAGACGAGTAAATACTTCATCTGATGGTATGAGTAACGTCTGTCCATAATCAATGCTCTATCACCTAGAGATTTCTGTGTGTCACCACATCGTGTTCTTCGCCCGACGTTCCTAAGTTTCATATGTCCAGTAGTTACATTAGATATTATTGCCTTTGAAACCGAAACGCAGCAATGATTGCACACTACTGCTTAACGACAGAATAACAGACACTGCGGTGGTACCTACATAGAAATATTATAATATAATAAGAATGATTTAAGGTACGTCTGTATCAATCTGTTTAACCCGGTGACGGGTACCAACATCTAAGATGGAACGCCGCTTGTGACAGTCCATTACGGGCTGCACAAGAGCTAATTTACGCACACCAGTTCAGGAGAAATCCATGCAACAAGCATTATGTGGAGCATAGGTTTTAATTAAAAAAAAATGATTTCTCAACTTGCTTGTTCATTGTTAATATTAAATTATATTTATGGCAGAACTAGAGCACATGAAATCTTGGCTATCATGCAAACTTTTTATTTGAATGGCGATGCAAAGTGATGAAACGGGGCCTGGTTTCTTTTTATTACTACGGAGAGCGAAGTTGTGCGTTGTTTACGATTTTATTGTTCGCTAACATTTTTTCGTTAAAATTATTTCGCGATTCTTGCTATTCAGGAATCTATTTTAAAAGCTTCTCTTTTTGCAATGATGTTTAGTCTTTACTTTGAGATAGTCCTGCTTATATGTGTCGGTGATATTATGTTTTACCATCAACGTAAATTTATCGTAGGTTTCTAGAATTTGGCAAACTGATAAATATAGCCAATTGAATAAAGTGAAACACAGATCGATTTTACGATAAAAATGCTTTATATTATGTCTGCCTTATCGAATTAAATGAATACCTTCCTATAGTTGTCATCAAAGAAAGGTTTGTAGGGTAGTAAAATGCTGACTTGCTTTTGAATTACTTTTAGTTAAGAAATTTAGGTTTAATTTTATAAACGCCGATGTTATAAAATAACTATTCTTCCATCAAGTAGTGTGCAAACATTTTTGCTACTGTGTTTCACTTTGGAAGGCACATTAGACTTAATAACTGATGCATAAGGATGACATGCGCTGTGTTGTGCCACACAGAACTGTTTTGGGTAATATAATACATTAAATAAACACCGAATAATAAAACATTCTGTTAACAATGGAGACGGCTCGTCTCATCAATTACTTCCATAAAAAAACCTTTGAAGTTTACTAAAATCTATTTCCGATCAGAGAAATTACAAAGAAAGACAACTCTTTCATTTTACAAGTAAAAATTAAAAATAATAGTTCTATACATAACTATAACATTGGTAGTGAGTTCTTTTACATAAATTAAAATCTCATACGTTTTAACCTAAAGACTGCGATAGGCAACTGCTATCGCAGTGTTTAGGGTAAAATGTATGAATATCTACATCATCAAAAAAATAACTAATTTGGTTTAAATTGCAATTCTGGAATATTTAAAAGATCAAAAACATTGGTCACCCATCTTAAATAAATGAGCCCTTCCGCACTCACATCTATTTAAAAGTTTGGATGGGGTGACAATGAAACTTAGACGATGACGTCACGGGTGCTGCTTCTTATGTAAATCCAGCTGGAGGATCTCTTGTTTTCTTGGAGCGGCAAATTTACGTTTTTAAGGGGGTATATGCCTTCGCAATAATTTCGATAATGGGGTAATTTTTAATAGAATAAATGTAGTCTATCCTTATTTAAACGTGGCGCGAGATTGGGTTTCATTATTAAGTGCCAATCGAAGTGAACACTTGTTTGATTACACTAGCTTTTTTGTTGACCACAATGAAAGTCGTAATAAATCATGGACCGAAAACTTTCTCACGCTAAATTCATATTGAGGTGTTACAATTGTCGCCAATTCATTAAAGCAAATGAAAGATTATGTAATATATCACATGAGGTTACCAAAGTGTTCTATAATAGAAAAATTTGGAAGAGATTTTATTGGCAATGTTTCTAACTGGCCAGTTCTGAAAACTTTCAAGGTCACCTAGGTATTAGTATGTCATTGAATTTACGAGTGAAGTACAGCTGATACAGACAATTTACGTCGTCTTCGTAATTAATTTGACGGAGCTTGCTAAAAAGCGTAAGAAAAATTGTAAATAGTCAATGAAAATACTTTTATACTATTTAAGGTAGGAGAAAAAGTAAGATTTTTAACAATTATTTCATTACTGTTGTTTCCGACTTGGATTCGTACATAGGATCCTAAGGAATATATAATAAAAAATTTAAAACAATATAATTCTTGCTCTTTCGAAATAAGTAAACAAAAAAAAACAATTAGTTTTCTTGCATTGTTATGGCTAAAATAAAACTTACACCCTTTTTCGCAGGCCACTGACTTTTTTAGCGCTTGAAAAAAATGCTTTTACCATAAAGAAAAACGAGAACAAATATTTGTAATACATATACATGTATTCATGGCCAAGTTTTATTACTTTTGTTTGCTACACTGCGAAGATTTTCATCGAAAAATAGCTGAAAAGGAATTGGAAGCAAACGTAAAAGGGACTGGACAAATGGCTCACTAGCTTAGAAATGGTGAACGAAAGTAGTTCTCTGTCGTTTTATTTTTCTAGCCGATGTAGTACGAGTTTAGTGAAGTCTTAGCTTGTATAGTGCCATTCAAACCGAAGTACATTACCGCCTTCACGGTAGAATAACAGGCACTGTGACCACCACAGAACCTACTTAAGTGGATTCCTGCAAAGGAATTCTACCGCCAGATTAAAATGAGGCGCGTCACCTTTAATTACTAATTTAGAATATGGTACGACTTCAAACATATATATATATTCCCCCGCTGTCCCGCAGTCGTGTAAGTTATTTTTTCTAGATATAAGGGCACCTCTTAAAAACCAGCTCTACAGCTTATCCGCAGACTGCACAATACAACAACACTTTTGACACCAGTGTTTTTAAAATTTTGATGTGAAACATCTATTGGCGCGTCTTATTAACTCGTAAACCGTAAGACATACGGCATGCCCCTATCTTATGCCGTCATGGCCCCTCTCCGCTGCCGCTCTCTACTCCCTTGCGTGTGCTTTGTGTATATACTATATACTTCGTTGTACTCCATGTGAGTGTGTATACTGCGTGCGCCTCTCTATTCGACTTCAGTTTATTTGAAACGTTCATCACTTGTTTACACAGTTACTTTCGTTTTAATATTATGGTTTTCAAAAAAATATTGTTCAAAATGCTTATAGATTTTAAATTACTGAAAGTATTCTTTTAATTTATTTTACTCTATATTTATTTATTGGTTTTCTTTAATTATAAATTATTTTACTAGTCTTCAGTTTTCATGTTCACATCTGCCGGACGTCCCGTGATGGCCACGTTTTTTAAATATTTTGTTATTCTACTTGTAAATTATATACTTTTCTTTCTGTCTTTTTTTTTTTGCGTTATGTGCGTGTTTTTGTATTATGCATGTCGAATAATGTCTATATCAATGAATTTGTCTAATAACCATTTTATTTTTATAACCGCGTCCTTCTGAACGATCTTAGAAGAATTTTTGACAATGGATTGGTGCTATACCAAATGTTATTTCTTTACATAAACTTTATTTATTAAATAAACCTCCACTTGTTATTTTACTGGTGGTAGCATTCCTATGAAGGTATCCATCTAGGTATGTCGTAAAGCAGTAATGTGCAAACGTTACTGTGTTTTGGTTTGATGGGCACTGAGCCCTAGCGTAATTATGGCACTTAAGAACTAAATATCCTTAGGTGACGAGTGAAGTGAAATGTTCTGGGTGACACAGTATTTCGGGCACACGTTTTCCTCGTCTTGTCACTTTCTTTGGTTATTTATTTATTCCATCGACCTATTCATTTGTTCCCTCATAGCGGTGAGGATCTTGACCCTCATATGCAAAAGTGGCGCAGCGACCAAGAAGACTAAACAACTCCTAAAAGTGCTGGCATAGAAGGCCAACGACTAAAAACCACCATGACTATTAATTCCAAGAAAACCCCAACCTATTATGAAAATGTCGGATAAGAGAAAGAATTTGTCTTGCGACCCGGCTGGCCACTTGGTACCCCGGCCGAGTGTTATGAAATGGATTTCCGAAGCCTCCTGCGGGGTAAACCACCATGCCTGGCCGAGACGAAATGCTATTGGCGGCTATGATGATCATCTTAAGCTAAGCTACCAATATCTTTTGGCTACGTGGAGCATGAGAGTACTCTTAAAAATAGGTAAACGAAACATCGTAGAAAAAGATATGGATTATTACAACATCTCGATTCTGTGAATTGCTGAAACTCATTTAAAAGGAGCTGGTTATTTCACTATCGATGAAGGAAAATCAATGTATTTCATTCATGTAATTTCAAATGTAATGTAATTTCAAATTAATGTATACATTTATGTGAAATCATTGTAGGGTCTGGTGCGGGTGATCGGGTTAAATAAACCGCCGCCCGAGGCTCGGCTTTTTCCTTTTATGGCTATTGGGACTCCTTGTACCACCAACCCTTTTCTTTTTTCATCCGGGCTTAGAACCTTGGGCAAGTTAATTTTGTTTGATTTATTCTATAAAAAAACAAAATAATGAAATGTATAAAACATTATAAATATGGAATAAAGACATTTTCACAACATTTATTTCAATCTTGCTTATTAAATCTTATTAGTTACTTCAAAGAAACTTTGTCCTACCTTAATGATATCTTTTAATAATTTTGTAATGCCGTTAAGTTAAGCTTAAAATAGAAACATTCAAAACGGAAGTATAAATATAAAGAAACTTTGCTAATTATCTGCCTACGTATGCCCTATGTAACACTCATACAATAAGAGATGAGATGGGCTGTGCTGCAGTGTTATTACGGGGACACTAAAACCAAATTCGAAAATCGATTATTTATGTTTTAGCTTAAATGTCGGCTGGGAATGGACCCCCCGTGGATGTCGCAATAACCTCGGTGTGGTACAAACTGACCTCTAAGATGCAAGTATCGCATCCCGCCTGCCAAAAGTGGTGATTACGGCTACTTATTTCAATTTAGCAGAGTGCAGTCTGATGCAGAATGTTGAACGGCTGATAATAATTAGGATAACAATTGAAATGAACCATAATCGCAAACATTCAACAACATCTTTTACAAGTAAACTTTACTGGCGGTAGGATTCCTACACAGAAATCCGCCTAGGTGGTTACCACTGCAATGCATGTTATTCTTCCGTGAATTACTGTATTTCAGTTTCATAGGTAGTGTTATTACTGGGCATATAAGACTTAATAACTGTCGTCTCGGAATTGTTTTGGGTTGTTCTGAGCAGGGATATGCCGGTTAAGGTTACCTGTATTAATTGATATAAATAACAATTAACCGTTACTATCTGTTACATAATTGTTTCTATTAACAGAATTGTTTCTGTTATCAGAATTAATTCTGTTAACAGAAATGGAAATGATATCGGTTTTTGTCGAAGTCACAGTTCGCGCGAAAACAGCGGCTTTGTCCACCACCACAGCGCATGCGCTCGCCGCGATATCTATCTCTCGCTTTCTTTCGTAAGTATTTAAATATGTGAGAAAGAAATAGGTATAATTGCTAAATCGCCGCCGCGAGTCGGAATTTCTTTAAAGTTTTGATTCTACTTTTAATTTATTTGCAAGCATCGACATGTTTTATTCTTTTGGAATATGTTCGCTCATTAATTCTTTAATTTTATCGTGTTTTCTATTGTGTTGTTATTGTAAAGTTAAGTGTTTTTTTGTTTAATTAATTTATGTTAATAATACAGTATAATTTGGTTCTGTGAATGAATGAGGGTTTATTATTTTACTTATTAAGTGGAAGAGAACTGTAATCCTAAATAGAATAAATAAAGCAATAGTGAACTAAAATTGTAATATCTGACGTTTTTACACAGTATCGTAAATAATGCCCCGAAAACAATCGAACGCCGTACACAGACATTTTGAATGGGATGAAAGCACAAAAAACAGTACATGTAAGCAGTGTGGAAAAAAATTAAAAGTAGGTACCTCTTTTGTTTAGTTATAATTAAAAAAAAAACGTAATAATGGAAACACGAACTGGTTGTAAATTACAGGAGTGTGATGGATCTGTAATAAATAAAAATCATTATATGCTCTGTGAAATATCATTGTGATAGTGACCGCCTGGCGTAGTGGTTAGAGCGCGTACCTACTGAGATGCATAATTTGGGATCAGTTCCCATTTGAACCAAAGATCTTGAAATAGGTGTATTCTAAACCAAAGAAGGTTTCGCGACCTATGGCCAATTTTATTGAATAGGCCTAACATAGGGTTTTTACATAATTTCGATTTAATTTAAATATGTTTTTTTTTTATTTATTTCTAGTAATTAAGTTATTTTATTTTAGGGCAATCATGCAACAAATTTAATGAACCACCTTCACTTAAAGCATGAAACCCAGTACAACGAAATAAAACAAATTAATAAAATTTCGAAATTAGACTATAATAAATTAGAAAAAGGAAATAAAGATAATAAAGAACAACAAAAAATGAAAAAAATATCGGACTGTTGTATCAAATTAATTGCAATTCATGGTAGACCCTTTGAGCTACTTGAAGATGAAGCATTTCGAGAACTTTTGAGTTTGGTATCACCTAACATTGCCGACGTAGCAAACACAAAAAAAATTAAAAACTTAATAACGGACAAAGCATATGAAATAAGGGAAAAGATCGCAGCAGAAGTAAAAAAAAGATTAATATCTATAAAAATGGATTCCGCTACGTGTATGAACAGGCAGTTTATAGGCATAAATGCTCAATATGTGAAAGATTCAAAAATCGTGATACGAAATTTGGCTGTTATAGAAATTTTTGATAGGCAAACATCAGAAAATCTGAAAACAATATTATTGGAAGTGCTTACAGATTTTAAGATCCAGTTATCAAATATCTATTCTATAACTACTGACAACGGCGCAAATTATTTGAAAGTTACTAGACTGTTAAACGAAAATATTGACAATGATAGCGAACATATTGTTGAAGACAGTGAATATGAAGATGACATGGGAAATGAAAATGACGCAAGAGAATTTTTGCATGCCTCATTTTTGAATGAAAGTTTAGAACAGCAGGGGTCATTTGATATTCGGTCTTTACCGTGTGCAGCCCATACGTTGCAACTGTGTATTAAAGACGCGTTAAGGAAAGAACGCGAATCAGAAATCTTGATTGAAAGTTGTCGCAGAGCAGTAAAGATTTTACGTAACCCTCTAATGAAAATAAAAATAAAAAATGAAAATTATAAGAAACCAATTTTAGACTGCCCCACTCGTTGGATGTCAACTTATTACATGCTGAAAAGCATTATAGACCTACAGCCAATTTGTATTAGTTTTTCTGAGATTACTGCTGTTTTAAACGATCATTCGTGGATCAAAATAAATGATATTTTAATGAGTTTAGAACCATGTAAAGAAGCTACTTTAAGATTACAAGGTGAACAAATAACTATAGGCGATTTCTATTCTATATGGGTAATATGTAAAACAAAAACAGACAAAGTCAATTTGAAATTAGCTAAAGAAATTGTAGTTTCAATGACAGAACGCGAAAAAGCACTTCTGGCTAATAAAGCATTTTTACCTGGACTTTATATGGATCCAAGACTCAAGTTCATTTTATCAGAAGAAGAAGTAGAAATCGCTAAGTGTTGGTTAAAAGACGTTTACCATCAAATGATTAAGATACGTGAAGATAATTATAATTCCAACCATAACTTTCCACTTGAAACTTCTCAATGTTCTTATAACCTAATAGCTACAGAACATGATCCACCTTCTAACCCTTATGAGGCTGACCTTCAGTCCTTAGATATAATTTTAAATCAAACAGACAGAGTACGTTCTACGGGTACGATGACCTTTGATTATAATTATTATTTAGCTGAGTACCACGCAGCTCCGAGACTCTCGATCACTGCAAACGCGTTAGAATTCTGGTCTGCAAAACAACAGAATAACCTTCTCGCGGAATTAGCGTTGGTGGTACTGGCCGCACCCGC
>DWIA01000246.1:0-12131 GCA_018248195.1 Archon apollinus
AAAATTCGTAACAGTTCTGAGTAGGGTACTATTAACCGCAGCTGCGGGAGTATCCACTTCATATGACCGCAACTTCTCGTAGCAGGACGGTATGCCAAGTTCTTTTTATCTATATTGTTTTTAATTAACCAATTATATTCGTTGTATACCTACACCAAATATATATTTTTGATCGCTTTTACATCCAATACATTTGCCTAATTTTCTACATAACTACAGGTAGTACGTTATGTAGTAATAATAAAAACAAATTTAATATATTAAAAAGGGTGAAAAATGATAAATATAAAAGTCATAAACTGGAGCGATAATTGATTGTGCGAGATGTAGTAAACAGATGAATAAATATGTAGTATGTATGTATATAGGAAGGAGGCGATATGTAATATGATCAAATGCGAGAAATAACAAAGAAATAAGGCGATAGCGTACATACTAAATCACATTAAAAAAATCACTCACCCACTCACCTGTAAAACCAGACAAATTATCCTGCTCCTAGTGTAGGCGTAGGCAGCAGCAAGCAAACGGAAGGAGAGGGCCAGTTATTCGCAATTCTGCAAATCTCTCAATACAGTAATTTTATCTTAACATAAAATGCATATACATATTACCCAAGTGCCTTCCTGGCAATGATAAATTTAGTATAAACATAGTTTAGTTAAAGCAATTAAATCTACATTTAGGAGACATAACATAAATAACATAAGTTAAAAATATGATCATTGTTAGACAAGTGTCAGTAAAGGAAACTACTCGCTGGATAACAAAAAACACTTATGTATATCGAAAATGAATATTAATCCTTTCGTTTAAAAGAAGTTAAATTTGTAGTAACACTATCGATCGATGTCCACAATCAGTTTTCTTACATATAAATAAATGTAGCATGTAAACATAAGCATAAACATCAGTGAAAGCTAACGGCGTGACGGAAACAAAACTATTACTATTACTATATTTTGCACACGGATCTTAGCAAATTAACTTTCTAAACTATGATGATTACTGGTTATCTTCCTTTCTCGAGAAAATCCTATGTTCAGTTGTGGTTATATTAATGTCTTAAGTATTTCGGCTTTGGTGTTTAGTTATATGATGCGATGCATACGATTCTAGCTAGATTACTAAATTTTATGATTTTTTTTTAGGCACAGACGATTTTTTCTTTAACGGCTTGTAAAAGTTGACTATTGAAGATAGACCTCTCCTAAGTTGGGAGGATTGGTCGTAGTTGCTACGATTTGCAAGCGTATTAGCGATCGCAGATCAAGACACTACGCACCTGAAACGCTGCCCGTCACCGGTCTGGCATAGTGTAGATGGTTATTCCACCATCAATTGGAGGCCATGAGACTTTCTTAGAATTTCACTTAGCTCAATTTTACGACACCCACGGAACGAATTGGGGTGGCAGATACTCTAACGCCGCCTTCACGTCGATACAGATTAATTACATGCTTTACGATAGTAGGAATTAAATAATATGGAATGAAATGATACCTTTCATCATTAAAATACTACCACTAAAGACACAACACTAAAGTTGAAAATAAGACACATGTTGCACCTGAAAATGAGGTATTATCAAGTCTTATTTACTATGCGACAGACATCCAATAATCGTAGCTAATTATTTAATAAAATATTTATTATTATTAAAGCTACTATTTGTGGAGCCAAAATTATTTGTTACACATCTGTGTGTATAGGGTAAGTTTTGTATTAAATGCTGCACCTGCGTCTTTTTCCTACCATATCGCATAAACATTATAATAAGTAACCTTTTTATGAACTATTCTTCAACCTCAGAGAGCTTCATGTTAATCAGGCATAATGATTTTGGTCTCAATAATTGCTCACCACATAAAACATATGTCACGTTTGTACATTCCCTAATTTTATCCACTATGTATACTAACTGTAGTATTTATCGTTTCACCAATATCACGGTCATTCAATTTATTATAAATTTGCGTATTTTTTGAAAAGATTGATTCTAGAAATTTATATACAAAAACTATTTCTCGTAATTGTCTACATTTCATGATTATGTATACACTGATGTCATTTTTAATACACATATGTTAAAAGTATCTTCAGTTGTTTATTATTCTTGATCATTTGCTGTTTAATTTGTTCATTAATGATATTTCTAACTGTTTTAAGCATTCCATACCTTATATGTTTGCTGACGACCTTAAAATTCTTAAAATAATTAATTATTTCAACGGTACTGCTCTACTTCAAGAATATTTAAATGAATTATATGACTTGTGGAAAATGGAATGGCCTCTCAATTGACTCAAAAGAAATAATAACGCTGTAAAAAATATGTTAAAATCGTTGACAAAATCAGAGACCTTTGAGACATATTTGACAATAAACTTCTCCACACATTAATAAACATTCATCATACTAGGCATCAAGGATACTGGGTTTCATCACCCGCATTGAAAAAGTATTTCGCAATTGTTATACCAAAATAATACTCATTAATGGTACAGAGAAGTATTTTATAGTACTGAAGTGTACTCTGGAGCCCTCATACACCCTCAGACTTCAGAGGACACAAAAACCCTTACTTTACCATCTGGATTACTTTGAGCAAGATTCTTTTCAGTTACTCAGTTTACAGTTCAGACTTTCTTATTTTTGGGTTACATTCACTGAATAAACGTAGAGATTTGTTTGATCTGATGACACTCCTTTCCTGCTACTTATGATTGATTTCAAGATTCCTTTTAGATACCTGCGTAAACCTATACGTATACGACCTATACACTGGAGAGTTTTGGGTGCTAATTCGCCCATATCTCACTTGTGTAAACTTTTAAATGAGCTTAATATTTTACTAGATACTTTTGGAGCCTCCTTGCCAAGATTTCGCTACAAAATGATGACAATATTGTTTCCATGTTTATATTAATAAATTTAGCTCAACGATTGATATAAAAATATTTGTATTGTAACAACGAAAACGTAATCCGTAATAGGCTTTAATTTGTAGTAATTTTTTCTTTTTTATTTATTTAAGTTAGCTATGCTATTTTTTTATTTATTGTTCGCACGCAACGCACGTTTGTATTTTTGCGTCAATTTTTTAGACTGAATGTGTAGAAGACTTGCCTTAATCTTCAGAGTTGCTACATAGTATGGCATTACCTATACAGGTAAGGCGCTTAATATAAATTTTATCTATTATTTTAAGACATAAGGCAAATAAGCACTATCCTGAACAAACTTAGTTCACATGATTTAAATATATAAAAGTTATTTTGTAAATCATTTTGCTTATGAAAACAGAGTTATCGGACATTATTATAAGCAAAATTTCAGCAAGACACAAAAATATTTGCTGGAGCTCTAATCTCCATATAGTGATGCTAGTTCTATTTAAGGTATTGTTTATTTTTAAGAATCTAGAAATATCTCACAGTTTATAAAAAATTGCCTTGAATTGAATAATTATTAATGTATGCTTATAATAACTTATGAATTTTTATACTAAAATTCCTTGAATTAAATAATTAAAAATTTAATAATTTACTTTACCATAATTTATAAGTTCGACGTTTATAGTAATAGCACATAAAAAATCCTTATCTAATAAACCGATATAAACTTCTAAAATAGATGTGCACCCATACAAACGACCTTCTCTCGGTAATATTTATGGTGGCGCATAATCTATATCGCATCATCAACATCGTTTCAGCCTAACACTACTCCACTGCTGAACATACGCCTCCCACATAGATTGCCACAAAGCACGGTCATGAGCCACCAGTAATTACGTTTCTATACAAATTTATCATTAGATGAAATAATGAAGTGACTAGTTAAAATAAATTTACATCTCTACATTCATGTAAACCTATCACAATGGTGTAGATTTCTTTAAGACCGAGTTCTTTAGACTATAAAACTGAAACAATTTTCACTACAAACAGCAGTTATACAAATATAGAGCATTCCTTAAAATCAGTGCTAAATATGAGTTTGTCTATTTTTAACATTAGTTCTTTGGTGTGCAGAAAGCGCTGGTACGACATTTGTCAATTCTAAATTTAGAAAATTATTATTATCAAGACATCATATCTACGTTTCGTAACCAAATCTGCCATTTTATTTATAACGCTGAGAAAGTTAATTTGCTAAGATCCGCATGCAAAGTATAAAATGGTGTGTATTACCTAGTTTTAGAAGAGCACCGCCCGCCCTCCCACAATAGCATGCACGAGC
This sequence comes from Archon apollinus, assembly GCA_018248195.1. Classification (NCBI taxonomy): domain Eukaryota; kingdom Metazoa; phylum Arthropoda; class Insecta; order Lepidoptera; family Papilionidae; genus Archon; species Archon apollinus. The sequence continues at coordinate 4,246 of DWIA01000246.1, forward strand.
AAACTAATACGGCCACCAGATGCCCTCTACCACTACAACACTACCACTAGGCAATACATACCACTGAAGTAGTGACCACGACACGTGTTTCGTCTCAAAACGAGACATCTGCTGCGGATATCATCGTTACAAATTATATATGGTAAAAAATACTGAGAATAGCTCTTTTCAAAACTCGCTTTTGATTGGGCTTCCCCATGCGGCCTGCATTAAAGAATCACGTCTCGGTTCGTATATTGACACTGGCAACACGCACTGGTTAAAAGCTCTGTGACTTTATATACTTTTCTGATAATAATAAAGAACTTTAATTTTAGCGTCAGGTAAAGTTACGAAAACAACATTTGATTACTTTTGTAAGTTGTCCATTTTGCAGTTTCGATATTGAAATATTTCGATCGATATTGTAAGCGCAAACACAGACGTACACGTCTCAATCACGACATACACGTCTCAATTTCATGAGACCGACATAACGATTATATGCTTTTATAGTGGAGGATCGGATGCCGTATCAAAAGCGCGGAAGAAATCATATTATATCCTAGAGCGAAAACCCCCAATTTGTGAGTTAAACAAATACTAACTTCGACTGGGAATCGAACCTAGGACCAAAAGTTTAGGAATCAAGTTCGCTAACTGGTAAACAATACCAGAAAATATATGAAATGCATTATTTGCAGTATCTTTAAATGGTAACATTGAAGTGGGATTGACTCTACGAAACTTCTTTCAAGCATGTTAAAATAAATTTCATGAAACTAATTTCAATACGGACGAAAGTAGTTTCAAATGAAATTAAATGTCGCAATCTTCAATATTTTCAACGCGTAAAAATTGACACGGTATAAAAACATAAATATCTACTCAGTTCGGACACTTTCGCGGCACTAGTTTCACGTCTCTATTACACAATGTAATTAGTTTCATAACACTAGTGGAGCATGAAATTGTTATGGTTTCATGAAACTAATGCATGTATTATGAAATTAAACGTTTACACGTGAAAGTGTTAATGAAATTAACGTCATGTAATTAATTTCAGGCCACTAACTTCGTAATTTATATTCGACTTAAACAAGTACTATATCTTAACCCGCTACATTTAACCAACACTACACATATGTACATGGAGTGTAAACTAGTTCATTCGTAGCCTAATTCCAATATTCGTGTGAAATCGATATGTAGACTGAATATCGATGCAGAATATTAATACCATACCGTCGTATGGCTGATATTTAGCTGTTTCCGTATGCTCTAGAGGATCCTTTTGACAGATTGCAAGTGTCTTAAGTATGTATATTGAAAACGTAATACAGATATTGCTAGTCTTAAATGTACGATAAAATTATTTTATAGACCTTTTTCTAGTCGTAGTAGTATATGGTGTCTCATGTAAACAATAGGATAAAAGTACGACTTCAATATAATTATATATAATCATTGAGAGGCTCAAGAATCGTCCCATAGATCTAACATCGTGCTATTGAATTATCTAAGAGTCTATCTATATACACAACATCTAAATATTACGGATTGGAGACGTCCTTCCCAGATAAGATCACCCGGTCTGGCGGGTAGCTAACCACAAGCCTATTCTCTTTTCACTTCATTTGCCAAATTGGTGACTTCGGGGTGATATGAAGAACGCAACTTACTTCTAAAACTACACCAACCAACTAAAGGAAAATCGTCATCGGCAGACATTGCAGTCGCAGCACCAGACTATCGGGGTCTGCACAACGCGTGCCTAGTTTCTCAGGCACCAACGATTATTAACAGCGGCTCCTTTTCTCAGGCTGACTCTTGCGGCTTTACAACTGTCTTCATAACTCCAACTGTCTCGACACATTGACGACCTGGATACAGGCTTACCGCGTAACGCCGGTAGCGCCAGCTATATCGCCACGTTGAGAAGCTTAAGAAATAACTCATGCGTCTATCATCGCGCTATTGAAGTTTGTAATATACATATCTAAAGATACATAGATGCAAGCAACATCTAAAGATTACTGGGTGGAGCAGACATCCTTCTCAGATCAGACCACCTGATCTGGCGGGTAGCTATCCTTTTCACGTTATATGCCAAAGTTTCAATATAATCAGCGAAGCATACACTTTTAAAACTAAGACATACAAATAGTACGGGTAACAAATATTCAATGTTATCATATAAATTAATATAAAAAAAGAAGAGAGAAAGAACAATTTGTGGAATAATAGCGATCAAGTCACAATCCATTCGCGACTACAAAAACTTTTTCATACTGACTACATAAATATTGCAAAAAAATATGATAAAATTGAAGATTGTACACGTACCCATCCGTTTTTAGGTTATAAAAGAATATAAATAAATTTGACGTTTTGACCATTACATGAAAAAAATAAACTTGGATAAAAAATATATGTAATATATTGAAGTTTTTTACATTTGTCTTATTTTTTTCTAATTTCGTTAGTGTCTCGATCCGTACACTCATATGAGCATCTGATAAGTAACGGAATAATCATTTTAAATTCACTCAACTCAATTTCACTGGCGGTAGGATTCGTATGCGTATAAGTAGTAACGTACTACATACTATGTACATAAGTCGTATTGTGCGAAAATTACTGATTTTCTGACACTGATGATTTTGATGACACTGAGAGCTAGTGTAATTACTGGGCATATGAGACTTATGAACTGACGAGCGCAGTTTGCTGTCATACAGAAATGTTGTGGGTTGACACAGCATTTTTATGGACAGACGTTGCGCTTGCCGTCAGGTGAACGATTTTCTCATCTCGTCACTTTCTTTCATAAAAAAACCCTAACTTAAAATACGTAGACTGGCAGCGGCATCGAGTATATATTGAGTGAATATATATATTATAGATCGGATCTGTTAAAAAATACACGAATTCAATTTTTGGGAACAACACTCATACGTATATCACACATAAATCAGATACAGACAACGAAGACACCGATAACAGTTATGAACAAAAAGGAGTAACAGCAACAATAACAGCGGATCCACATCTTGCTTATCTTTCAAGGGCATCATAAAGTAATTAGATAGCTTTTAAAAGTGCGGAAAATGGTGAAGTTATTCAAGAGATCGCCTTCTAAATACTATTTGTACCAGCAAAAGTATGTAAAAGAAAATACATGGAAAGAATTAAGCTGACTGCCACAAACGTTGGCATAGTCTTCTAGATATGATAGATTTAATAAGCTGAATTTATATACAGAAAAAGCTTTCTAGCTTTCTTCAAACACAAATTGATTTTTTGATAATCATTACACCTAAAATAATTTAGTAAGTTTATTCGTGGTATCGTGATGATGGTGGTGAAGTAGATTGAAAAATACGGAGTATTTTCCCTATTTATTTAAGTGGTCTAGGATGACTGGCAACATAGTCATAATAATAATGCTGCTTAGCGTGATAAAACAATTATTATGATCTCAGTTCATTAAGATTGATTAAGTTAGATTTAGGTAATATGATAAACTTACATAATGAAATGTAGGTTACAAGATTATATGTCATTTGTTAACTAGTACGTTAGAAGTAAGACCTTAAACTCTTATTAATTTTATAGAATATTTATAGAAATAAATAAATTTAACTAGTTACGTTTAGTTAGTTACTATAAAATAGGTGATTTCTGAATAAATGAACAGTCTTTTCTAAAAATTTACGTTATATTCTTTTGAACATCTATTATAAAGTTGATTTTGAAAAGAAATAAATTGTTTTGATGTGACCGATCCGACCGGATCCGGTCAGATTGATGGATGTCCGGCCGGATCCGACCAGATTTAAAAGAGTGCCGGATTGCAATCAATAATCCCGATTGGACTTTTGAAAGGTACGAGTTTTAATAAAGTTAGAACGAAAATTAACTTACTAAGATCCGTGTGCGATGACAGTCCTACTCAGCGTCTGTCTGTCTGTCGTAGAGTCTAGATCGCTTGATAATGTTTCGTTTAGAGGCGAAATACGTGTTGCGTCTTCCATTGTATTGCCTAGTGGTAGTGTTGTAGTGGTGAAGAGTATCTGGTGGCGGTCCCTGATTGCGGTAGAAGCTTGTATGTACACGCTATTGTGGGAAAGCAGGCGGTGCTCTCCGAAAACTAGGTATATATGAAGGTGCATGCGGATCTTAGCAAAGTAATTTTCGTTACAACTTTTTCATTATGGATTTCCGCAAAGTTACTATATTGTACTATTTTCTATTAACTATAGTATGACTTTTTGTCAAGTTTTGTTGATGTCCGGACCAATGGTAGTTTAAGTAATATCAAGATGTGTATGTAGTAATGTCAAGATGAGTACAACTAATACATAATGATAAGTTTCGTATATATTAAATGTGATATGTCAATGCACACACACATTAGCGTTTACTATTATATAGGTTCTTATTTTGAATATTATGTATAGTGATTAAACGTATCAATTACCCCAAATAAATAACGCCAATATTTTAAAGAAATTAAAATTAAAAACCAATCCTTTTAAACGTATTTATCTCTTGAATGGAAGAATGCATTATCATTAGACAAGAAACAATGGGATGTATTTTCCAAACAAAAAACCTGAAGTACAAAAGAAGTAATTTCGTGACCGTAAAAGCTAGGCTTTGTAAAAGTACTTTGTATGGATTTTTTTGATCAAAAAGAAAACCCCTGTGTAACTTAGTGTTTAAGGTATTGAAACGAACAGTAATGCTATAATTAATGATAAAATTCAAATAAATGTAACCCGTCATAATGTCAAAGGTATTTTAAATTTTACGGTTACTAAATTAGCTTAGTAGCTAGGAGCCTTACAAGGATTTTTTTAAAAAAATCAATAAAATATTTTGTATAAAAGTACGTCGCATAAGTACAGTAACACTGTCGCTGAAGTCACAGCTTATAACAGCGATAGTTAAAAAGTATAAACTACACATGATTAATCGTAAAAAAAGAAAGAATAATTGAAAATACACCGACATCAATACAACGACTGAAAACTTTCACTATCATTGGAGCTGTGGTAAAAACAATTGAATCAATAACCCAAAATAGATGAAACTAATATTTTATGTTCTTCTTAATGTCGAGGTGTTCTTTTATAATGTCACCTATGAAGAGATTATATAGATCATTTCAGACGCTGCGTGATTTTAATAAGTAAATTTTAAAAATAATTTTGAAAATTAATAGTGTCGGGAGCCAGTAGCCTTTTCTCTACCTGGGTTCTTTTTTGTGTTACTCTTTCTACTATTTTGCTAGATACTGAACGTAGGTGGAAAGCAATTCTTCAAGTATTTAATTGTTTATTTCGTCTTATACCAGAATATATGTCGTTTAAACTGATTGCCACAGGCAATATTAATCAGACTTCATCAGCTGAAGTACCTGTATGTAATCCACATGCGCCTGATCGCACTTTATAGGCATGAATTTCACATGCACAAGACAACCAGACCCGAAAACCAACAAGTTATGTTTTTTTGCACAAATGTTTGTTCTGACTGGGAAACGAGCCCAGGATTCGTGACATAGACGTCAGGTACTATAACCACTATGCCACGCGTTCGTCGAGAATGCTCTAATATTTAGCCACCCCATGAGCATTATTAATATTTCTGATAACAACTAAAACTAAGCTTAAAAGATGGTGCTTAGCTAGAAAATGGTTCACAACAATAGTCGAATGATGGGCTCGATCCTGCGACATGTTTTACAGTCCGTGGTTTAAACTATTACGATATTGGCGCTTCAAAATTATTACAAACTTACTTTTACGGCTGATAAAATAATTTGAGTAAGTTTACCAATCGCATTGAAAACTAAGCTGAAATATCAGGATTTTTAATTTTTCCTTTCGTTGCGAAATAAATACTAGAAGTACCTTAGAATTTTGATGATCGGTGGGTTGGTCAGTGACAAAGTAAGGCAAATTTGACTTGAAATATTTCGTAAACTTTATTAGTTACAAATTTCTAAATTAGATGTATTGGTAGGGTCGGTAAGTAATCCAGGTGAATGAAATTTCAAACCTCTAACTTTACCCACAACGAAGATACAGTGGGTTGAAAGTGCCACGAGTTGATTCGAGACAAGGATGTTACGGCCGTGCCTGCGTCATTTGTTTGCTCGACTTGGCTGATTGATTTTCATTCTGATTGCGTGAGTGATTCTGTCCTTGAGGTTTAAGAAAATGTGAAATATTTATACTGACTCATCTAACACAAGTACAAAATATAATAGAAATTTTCTGTTATAGGTCTTTAAAAATAATTATTATATAAGTAAATTTCGCAGTGAATTTAATTTTGTCTATTTCTTCGTAATTTTATTAAATGTTGAATTCAAATAATTTAATAAAGTAACTGTTTGATAAAGATCGTAGAATTCCTATAAGGTAATCCACCTAGGTAAATACGCAGTGCCAGTTTCTCTACCTTCAAGTGGTAGTGTTTGCATACCACTGCTTTTTGCTTTGAATGACACTGAAGCTAGTGGAATTACAGGGCATAATATGAATTTACGAACCGATACCTCCTAAAGAGGGCACTGCGGTGCTGCACGGAGTTTCCAATGCAAAGCTCTAGCTCTATAATGAGCAGGCGTGGTAGTTACCATCAGGTTTAAACCACATTTTTTTCGGATCATTTAAAAAAAAACAGTATTTATTATTCTTAATTCTCAATGTTGATTGGGGTCTAGTACCGCACGAAATTTTGTAAAGTTTAGTATCAATTGTTTATATATTTTCATTATAATTATTGTTTCCTTACAACATGTTTCATTTGATAATAAATTTATTAAATATATCAAATATCGACAAACTAGAACAGAACGCTGTAATATAAGCAACGCAACATACGAAGAGACACATTTCCTCGGCTCAAAACAGAAAAAGGAAAAAATAGCAAATCTTTGACTATAAAAGTCGTGTTTTAAGAAGTACTGTGTCCTACATTTCATATTTTTAAAGAAAGCTAGTATTTAAGAGATTGCACAGTTTATCCGGTTCCCGCAACATATGCAATAGCTTTACGCGGCTACTATACGCCGATATTTTTTATTTATGTTATAAAGTGATGAGACGATTGAATTGTTCATCCGATGGTAAATGCAACGTTTGCCCATAACAAATGCTGTCACCTAGAACATTCCTGCGTGGCACCACACTGCGCTCGTCCACTTTGAGACAGTCAGTACAGTTCATTCTTCAGCCTCATCATCAGTTTTTAAGTGACATATGCCCAGTAATTACACTAGCTATCATTTCCTTCAGACCGAAACACCTTTAACACAATACTACATAACGGCGGAATGATTGGCACCGCGGTTCCACCTACCTAAATGTATTCCTGTTTTTTATAGAAGAAGGGGCAAACGAGCAAATGGCTTAACTGATGGTAAGTGATCAACGCCACCCACGAACATCCATAATATCAGAAGAATTGAAGGTGCATTGTCGGACTTGGATAAAGGGGTAAGCTCTTTCCTTTAAGGTTCCTAAGCCGTAATGGTACGGAAATACCGCATTCATTAGCAGATTCCACGAAATGGCCGTGCGAGGAAAAAACTTGAGAGAAAAGCGCTCAGGGGTGGAATGCCAACCATCAAGGTGGTGTCCATACACAGGTACCTTAACGGTTGGTAACTTCGTACTATGCCGCAAAGGAGATGTCGAAATTTAGCAACTGGAAGTAATCCGAATAATTCCTCGGAACACTCCACATGGTAAAGGCAATAAAAAATGCAAAGACACGCAACGTCTTGTGACGATCTATAATTATTAATAATATTCAGTATTCAGCCTATTAATGTCCCACTGCTGAGCACAGGCCTCCTCTCATTTCTGAGAGGGTTTTGGAGCCGGGAA
>DWIA01000247.1:0-12100 GCA_018248195.1 Archon apollinus
GTTCTGGGCAGACGTTGCACTTACCATCAGGTGAACGTTTTGCTCGTTTCGTCACTTTTTTCAATAAAAAAAAAAAAATATTAAACGCATTAAAATCCGTAAAATTTTGTTTTATTAAATGGTTTTTAACTTATATAATAACTTATGCGCAGATCTTGTCATAAAAGTTTGTTTTATGGTCTGTGCTTGAAGAAAGGCTATTAAGACTTTTTTTAGCAGAGAAGAAATTGTCATAAATAATTTAATTTTATACGATAACGGGGTGGTATAAGGAGGAATATGTAAATCTTTTCTCTAAAAATAAGCCTCTGCCATACTCCGATTTTTTATGGTATAAAGTAACGAGATGAGTAAGTGGTCCGCTTGATGGTAAGTGCAACGTCCGCCCATAATAACTGCTGTACCCACAGATTCTTTATCTCACAGAACATTGTTGTGGCGAACCTTGCTGCGCTCCTTATCATTAACATAAGTTCTTAAATTTCATTTGCCCATTAAACTAGCTGTCAGTGGCGTGTAAACTGAAACACACGAATGTTTGCATACTACTGCTTCACGGCACAATAACTGTAACTGTGTTGGTAGCTATAATGAGGGCTAGGTATAGTGAGTGCATTTAGTGAAGCATGAAAACTAATTGACGTCCATGTAAAGTGGTTCGGATAGTTATAATCAATGTGGGACGTAATTAAATTGGTTCTACCAAGTAGTTAACGCAGTTCCATACTTTTCAATAAACTCTATATTTTACATTATTATATTTAATAAAATATAATACTAGGGGGTAGGATTCCCATACAGTGATCCATCTAGTGCCATCGCAATTCCAGTAATTCTCCAATCAGAGTAGTGTGCAAACATCACTATGCTTCAGAGTGAGGGGCAGTGTTAGCTAGCATAATTACTGAGCATATGAGACTTAAGAACTGATGTCTCACTGTGATGAGAACTGTGTGGTGCCATTTTTAAATTTTGATGTAATTTTCAAATTAAGTTTAAATATTAAATATCGCCACTGGCATCATCACAGTCTGTTTGACTTGAGGTTTCTCCCTCGCTGGAAGGACATGACGCATGACATTTTAATCCTCGCTTCTTGGGAGAAGCCTGTGTTCAGCAGTGGACTATTTACAGGTTGACGAGAAGACGACAATATTTTAGAATGGCTTTCGCCATCTATCCTAAGACAAAATATTTTTACGTCATTCACAGGATGAAATAAGATGATAGACTCTCTTACGCAACCACCATATGGTGGACATGATGTCCTCATGACCGATTCGACCACGACGACAACTTCTGGATACTATCGGAAGCTATCAAATGATTCGAAATTAAAATACCACAAATGTACGTGCAAACACAGAGGCACTTACTCGTCCTAAACTACCCGCGCCCTATGTAATGCTCCTGCATTAATATCGGAGGTAGGCTAACACATTTTTACGGATGTGATCGCGTTTAATTTTAATTCTTATTTACCTGTCGTTTCGAGCGCTTTACAACTTTTGCATAGACCGGACTAAAAATAATAATTAAAAAGCTGAATGTAGCTCGGATTAACTATGACATCAGGACGTGTGACATCTCAGTCCTCACCTAACCATGGGTACAACGCTCATCGTTACCCGACGTTTCGTGTAAAAAATAGTTAAACGCGATAAAATCTGTAATAATTAGTTTTATTACATATAATAATAATATTCGCGTAAATATAAGAAATCATTAAATAAACTTGTTTCAAAAAGATAAAAGCGTTTTTTGTTTATATTTAAATTGTGGGTCGTTCAAAATCATTTTTATAAAAATAATCATGGGAATCATCATGGCAATAATTATGTGGAGTTATATGAAATTTCGTAAGCAACAAAAATTTCACCGGTAAAATCCTTTTTGGATAATAATTTTAATGGATGTCTTCTTTTGTGAAACCGTTATCGCGAAATTCATTAACGTGGCTATCGTCATAATGAAGTCACAAGGAAATCTTACCTGAAAATATATTTTGTGAAAATCATTTTGTCGGATATTTTCATCGGAGGAGACTTTATTGTGAAAAACATCATCAATATTACTTTTTAATTACTGATATTGGAACTGAGGTTCACGCACGGGGAAGCTGACAACCACAGTATACATTTATTCTCAAAACATTATTCCATTGTCTGTGTTTTTGTCTTATTTCATCTTTTACAAATGATTTGTTAAAAAAATTAAATCGATTTCCTTTTTAAGTTATTTCTATATATCTATAAGTTTCTTAAGACCTGTAAACGAGTAATAAATTAATTAAAAAAGTAGTTTCACGACTCAGAGTCTAAGTGCTCAGAGGACATAACTGCTGAGTCGTGGAGCTAGAGTTTGATTTCCAACCAATGCTATGTGTAACGCTCAAATAATTTATCACCTGCCTTAAGAAATAATACCTACCTAAATAATTCATATGCAGTTATCCGACTGGGTAGGTAGCACTACTAGACTCTGTGTTACTCTGCCCTGAAGCAGTAGTGTACAAAAATTTTTGCGTTTCTGTTTGAACGGCACTGAGAGCTAGAGTAACTACTGAGCATTTGAGACTTAAGAACTGATGTCCCAGGGTAATGAGTGCAGTGTGGTGGCATATAGAAATATTCTGGGTGACACAACATTTGTTATGGGCAGATTTTACGCTTACCAGCAGGTGAACGATTTGCTTTATAAAAAAAAACATTTCTAGGTGTATTGTAACAGTCTCCGTATCTTCAACACTATACTCGCCCGTTCCAAGGGTCTCAGCGCTAATACTTGCGGCACTGTACATTTTTCCTGGGCAGATTACGGCCTTTTATTAGTTTGAAGATATCACCGATGTTTACATTGACCAAGATGGCATCATCGTCGTCATTATGATTATCACAATTAAAAATAGAAAACAAAAACATGTTTATTTTTAGTTTTACTGCAAGCACATTCTGCGTGGATCGGACCAAAAATAATAACTAAAAGTTGAAGGTCCGAATTTGGGGTACATTAACTATGGCATCAGGACATCTGTCATCTCAGTCCTCCTGTGACCATGGGTGCTATAAAACGTTCCAAACGTCGCGTTAATATAGTTCAAAATAAAACTCGATAAATCTATAAATTTAGTTTTAAATAATTAATAAAACATTATTATACAAATCATTATATAGTTTACACTATACAAGAGAAGCAGAATGAGCTTTGCGCATCAGAAATTATGACTGAGTGTCTTTACGTGACATTTCAGACCGTCAAAAAAGAAAGCTAATTAGATAACGTCACGTATGAGCTCGTTGTGTGGTCGGGCATTATCATGGAGAAAATAAGCGTGTTCGTGATTTTTATGATCCTCTTTTATTTTTTAAGCTGAGCGCTTTATAGGTTCTGTGTATAGTTGCGGCTTTGATAGGGATATCAATTGGGATATCCACACGCACATAACTTTTTTGACTGTAATTTTTAGGAATCGATTTTGAAATTTCGATCTTCTCTAGCCACTGTTTCTTGCGTGTGACGTTATGATAACAAACCCACAGTTCAGTTGACAGTTCATGCGAAACTCAGGAACCATATTTCCACACTTATCCCAATGAAGTCAGATGTCTCGCTATAGTAGTGGGATCATAGCCTATTATGCTTTCCATTTCTCGTGTAGTCAATTGATGATCGTCTAATTCAGAGGGGCGACCAGATCGCGGTTCGTTTTTGAGATTACATTTCCCTTGTTAGAATTTATGGAACCAGTTGTACACAGTTTACTGTTTTTCACCAAATGCTTGACTTTACTTCGTAAAAGATTCATTGGCTTTAACGCCAGACTTCGCTTTACACTTAATGAACTGATTCCTAATAAATGAAGGCGCTCGGTGTATTCCAAAGTTACATTCTGAAAAGTAAGAGCCAAGGTAAACTGGCTCCTTTTGGCGGTGAACAGACAAGTTTGTGTTTTGGTGGCATTAAAACTTACAAGATTGGCATTGCCCCAATTGGAGACTTCCTGCAATATGAGATTCATACACTGTACCACTGTATCCCGGTCAGACTGCACTTAATCCAGACTGGGCCGAACACTTGCCAGATATCTCTCCAGAACTTTGCTGTCAACGTTCAACGTTTTGTGCAACGTTTTTATCTGTCTGCAGACCCAAGAATACCGGGCTCAAGCAGATCATTTACGTGCAGCAGCAAGAGATTTGCAGAGAAAACAATCCCCTGAAGAACTCTGGCATTAATGTTTATATCCTTATTTAACTGTTGCAGAATATTGGTCTTAAGTTTTCTCTTAAAAATAGGTAATAATTTAGTAACTTGTACACTGTACTCCTTCCAAAAAAAAAATATTTTCTTTCCGTAATTAGTTAATGAATTAACGTGTTTTTGTTTGTTTGTTTTTCTTCTAATATTTTGTGTATTGACTATTTATTTAATTGATCATTTATTGGACTGAATTAAATATGTTTTTTTTTTAAATAGCAGTGTAAAATATTGTGAGAATTAATATTATGGTATTTTTATATCACTAATTTGTGGTTAGTAAAGTATGAGTAGTGAAGTAATGGAATGCTCCCAGCATTAACGATGACAGATTTGTTCGAACAGGCTCGATGGTAACTCTCCAAGTTAGTTTTTATCTATCCATCGACCAAGATGTTTTTCCAGATTTGAACGCGGAATTATACTATTATTTATCGTAAGAGGTGTGAAATCTATCATTTGTTTATTTATAAGCAGAAAATATCTGTTATATGTATATATGTATGATAAATATATGTTTTAGAGTGTTAATAATAAGTAGGTTGAATTTGAGCCATTTATTAAGTGCGTCTTAACCTTTTTGTTTTATAGTTGTAACCCCATGAGTAAATTTATCAAAGTAGAAAAGAGATGTGTCACCTATATATAGTATTAAGTATCCTATTATAATTGTAAAACATGTACTGAAGTGGCACAATGTTTCCTTATTTTCTTAAAGATTGTTGTAAAGTAAATCAATGAAAACTTTTATTACTATAACCGAAATCATCATCATCGTTGTCATTTCAACACATTACAACTCCATTGCTAAACATGGGCTTCTCCATAGATTTTCAAATATACGGTCGTGATGCATGATAAACATACCGCAAAACTTTGCGGTCGTCGCTCCATCTAGTGGTTGGTCATTCTACACTGCGTTTGTCGGAACAAGTTTGCCACATGAGTGCCTTTTATTCTCCAACTGTTATCAGTTGTATGAGCTATATGGCCTATTGCCTATGCGTTCCCTAGGTCTAAAGCGCTTCTCTATGACTGCAGTCTTAGAGAAGCGTTTTAGACCTAGGGAACAAGAAGCTTTCCGAATTCATTGTTACGGAGTACCAACACAAAACACTTAGTGTAAGTCCTCTTATGTGACACTTGTAACATATAAACATTTTGTTTTTTTCATTTAGGATATACGCAGGCTTAACACAATGACTACTTAAAGTTTGTAGATTTTTTTTATCGTTTGTAACTTACTTAAATATATTTTTTTCATTTATGGAATGCGTGACGGAACGGGCTAACGTCTGCTCCTAATAAATGCAATATCACACAAAACATTTCTGTGTGGCACTACATTGCGCTCGTTACACTGAGACATCAGTTAAGAACTGATGTCTCAAGTCTAATTACGTCAGCTGCCATTACTCTTCAAACTGATCCACACACTGGTTTGCACACAACTGCTGCACGGTAGAATAACTGGTACTGCGGTTAAGCCTACCTAGAAGGATTCCTGTATAGGAGCCTACCACCAGTAAAATACATATAAATCTTACGTTGTCGGAGTTAAATATCCTTTGAATGTAGCTGCTCGTTTATCTAATTTATTTTTTCCAGGAAGAAAAAGAAAATAAGCAATTAGCTTTATGTTTTCTACACGTGTTTTATTACGTAAGTGTTTAATACGTTGACTACGTTTTAAATTTATTAAGGCAACTCCGCTTTTCATAATGAAATCGCCTAAAAATGTCTGCAACCCAACTAATGCAAACACAAGAAAAATCTTATAGCTTCCGACTGGGAAAAGAGTAAGCTTTTCGAAAAGTATCAGACCAACACAGAGATGATGTAAGTCCAGTTGTGAGTCCTATTATTGAAGGCGCTCTATGTCCAACAGTGGACTATTAAACGTCTGACAATGATGACTGTGAACGTTAATTGGTTTGAAAATATTAGTAATCTTTTTTCTTCTGTTTCCTTATACACCGAAACTAATAAAATTTGTTACTTATTTTAAATACATGAGTGTCACTAGCAGAGTAAATAAGGAGCGAGTTTAACAAAATTTATCTAATTTGGAATCTTTTGCTATTAACCCTTTATACAGATTCCATAGCCTACATTATTTTAGCACAACAAAGTTCTTCTGACAGCTGATTCAAAACAAGTCTAAAATATCTCTTTGTGTAAATAAAATATCTGGAATCAACCACCGCCATATTACATTGTTATATAATTTGCCCGTAACTTTGTACGCATAATATTAAGAACTCCGCATGAGCTCTTTGAAATATTGGGATGCAATTAAAACTTAAATCATCCAAGGTTCACTTTACAACCTTTGCAAAATTGGACTAATTAATAATTAAGCGGATTCCAAGGTCACTTCCCATCTTCAACAGCCTGTAAACGTCCACTGCTGTACATAGGCCTCCTCCCAAGTTGGGAGGATTTGCCGTAATCGCTATGCTTGGACAGACACTTAGCACCTTATACGCTGCTGCTCGTCACCGGTCAGAATAATTTAGGTCTAGCATAATTGAGATGGTTATTCCGCTATCGATCGGAAACCATTCGATTTTCCTGGCCTACCCCTTAGTTTCTACTTTTACGGCACCCACAGGACGAAACCACTTCCTATAATGTAAATAATTTAGCTGAAGCTAAAAGTGAGCAGAGTTCAGGGTTGCTTTCTAAAATCTATTTAAATTTGTATAAAAGTAAAGTAAAGTTGTAACCCCTGAGAACGTTTGATGTAAGTTCCGGCTAGGGTTACTTTCTATGAAGAATGTGTATTAGTACTACCATCAGCAAAGAGTGCTCGTTTGTGTACGACACTTACATAAAATAAGCGAAAGTTTTTACCTTAGGTTCGCACAAAAGAATTCCAACTGTTGCTACTACGGAAAATATCGAGAAAATTTCTTTGACAGTTAACAACATCAAAGCTATTTGTTCAGTCCACGGTGTTTGTAGGTTCCTTTCACTTCTGTTCCTGTAAGCGTTATTTTGTTACAGGGATTCTATATTTTGCACCTGCAATTCATCTGGTATTGCGAATGTTCATGGGTGGCGATGATCACTTACCATCAGGTGAGCCGCTTATTCGTTTGCCCGTTCTTCTATTAAATAAAACCTACTTAGTGTTCATTGATATCGTCTTCTTGGGTAAGATATTATTACACAATGCATACCTATAGAATAGAAGTAAAATCATGATATAATGGATAAAGATGTGTGGAAATAAATCTTACTCTACATTCATGAGACTTTTGTATTAATATAATTTACTAATTATATTGTAATATAATGTAGCAACATCTCTAGCTCAAAGTAATAGCTCATACGTCCTGTATCTATTTTCCATAGATACGGACTTCATAAAAACACATATAATGATTTCTAGACGTAACGAGTAGACGCCCTCCTCGTATCAGATCATATGATCTGGTAGCTACTCTCATTCTTTAACATAACATCCGCCTAATAAGTGACCCCGAATTGATCTCATCATGCAGCTTGCTTCTCTAAACCATAGCAACGTCTTCGGCAGCCATTGCAGTCACAGCACTAAACTACTGTCCGCACAAAGCGTGCATTCCAGTCTCTCAGCCACTGAGAATCCTCAGAGGCCTTCCCACTTTCCTCAAGCCGACTCTTACGGTTCAACCACTGTCTCCATAAACTTCGACAGATAAAAGACCTTTACATAGCCTCTACGCACCGCTACACTGGACAACATGGCCAGATGTGTTAATACACGCACTACGATTCCAGTCTCAGCGGTGAAGTCATCACATTAAAAAGCTCAAGTAAAAGCTCGTATGTCCTACATCGAGCTACTGAAGATTCTAAAGCTTACTGGTTGGAGAAGACGTCGTCTCCAGACTTGACAATCTATCGGGGTAGCTACTCTTATACTTTAGCATCAAATCCTCTAATATAGCATTGAAGAAAGACTCCATAGTTTCTTGCCTGTTCTTCTCTGAATAGGTCTTATTTTTTAAACCGGATTTTGAAGTTACTAAGAGCCTTTCACAAGCCTTAATTCACTCACTCAGTCGGCAGATACACCACTGTTTCAAGTGATCAAATTCTATGCAATAATACCACGTCCGTATGCTAAGCTTTACAAATACAGCGGTGAACAAACAAGCGGTCCAATCCTGTGCGTCATCACGTTCGAACGTAACCGCAGTGTTCTACAGACTGTGGTAACAGTTTACACAACAATAATTTGATATTCGCTGCCGCAAATTAGCTGTTAATGATTTCTTGATTATTTTCTTTTCTAGATTAAATTTAGTTAGTAGGCCAAAATATTCACTTATTTTTACAACCATCAAAATATACATAAGTTCATGTGCGCAGAATCGTATTGCTTTGTAAAATAACTCTTCTCTTCAAGTAACCGATAAAAATGTAATTATGTTAATAATTTGTTGCTTCAGATGCGGATCGAAGTCTGTTAATGAAAATAAGTGAAAAAGACTTTAAAAACAACATCAATATACAAAAATCTTAAAAAAAAGACAAAACATACTTTTGATGTTTTGTTTACGAAAGTACTAAGCTGAACTGTTTCGCGACTTAAACGGAAGTTGCTGTTACCTTAATTTGTATATTTTTTATATTACCTTAATTTGTACAATTTTACTAACATAATACATGTTTCAATAGCATAGGCGTTTGTCAGTATGTTGCATGGCCCAAATTGTCACACGCAAAGGTCGCACGCCTACAAAAAAAAGGAAAATATTTACTTCATAAACCTTCTACGTTAAGTAAATGTCGCCGGCCAGCTTTATTACCTGAATAATAAACAAAATATTAACGTAGTGTTGGCTACGCTCTAAGATTAACAGAAAAATTGTTAGTTTTCCAATAGTATGCGACGCCAGTGAAACGGAAAATGAAGTGTACGCTTGAGCGATCATCCGTTCACAGGAACATAACTATATAAAAAAATGGTAAACTAACTTTTTTATGAGGAAAAATGAACACATACATTTTGATAGGTAACATCTTATGAATGCATGGCAGAGACGTGTGGGAGTTTTGTAGTCTAGAAAAGACAGCCACGGATCTCCAGTGCAGGAGGTTTAACTTCTACATGTGGTCTAAATATTTTTACAAATACGTGTTCCTTAACGATTTTTCTTTACTACTGAGCATATAAATCAGTTCATAAAACAGGGATTGGAAACCAGATTGTGCGCGTACTATAAGTTAAGCGATCGGTTCATGAGCTACCAATCAAATGTGTAAAAAAATTTTATTTTATTCAGTATGGAATAGAATAGAGCAGAATGGAAAAAAATGTGACAGGTCTTTCACAAACATTATTTACATAAGTTATTAAAGTAATACAAAAAAGACCAGAAACAGAAATTAAAGAACATTATGTACACTTACTTCAGTAGTGGCGTATGCCACGGCAAAAAGGTAGTCAGCTCAGCAAAATGCTTGTTAAGATTCACGACGCCTATGAATTTGACTCGCAGACAATCTTGATACAGTACATGACGTTCCCTTGACTGATTTTCGACCACCGCTGAAACTTTCGAACCCTGTTGGAAGCTATCAAAACGCCATTATATAACAATTTACACGGATTATTCGGCGACTAACTGCAGTAAAAAAAAATTCTGACAAATAGGTAATTTGTCAGATTTTTTTTTTACTGTACGAACCTAGAAAACAGTTTCAACGAGAATAAGTGCGTGCCTTCACTGTACGTGGTCTGAGATGAACTTGGCAGGTTTTACCCGCGCCTGATGTAACGTTCGCGCGATTATATCGGAGGTAGCCTATAGGATACAGTGTCGGAGATACGTGGCAAAACAACTAGGCCCAAAAACCATCCAATTTCTGATTTGCAGAAATGTACCCCCGGCTGTAATTCGCGGATCCTGGGATCGCGGTGCAGAAGTCAGGTTCTCTGGTCAGTAGACCACGCGGTCGTTATACTACGAATAGTGGCATCCTATACCAAACAATAGTCAACAAGCGACTAAAAAAATACCCAATATAATAGAAATTCTTCTCACTACTGCATTAAAGCACGACACCAAAGCGTTTATACGAGAACGTGAGAAAATAGTAATATGTGAACTTAAATGTCCTCGTAAAATTCACAAATAGAGTAGGAATATTAAAATTCATCTCACTGAGGTAAAAGATTTGGTAACAAAGAAATGATTAATAAATTTAGAAATATAGAACTTAGACAAGAATTTAATAAAATGAATACATATTAAAAAAGACGCCATATTCAGTAACGTGTCAATTCAGTTTCTAACGATGTTTATAAATTTAGCCATTAACATTTGAGAGCTATTAAATGACTTGAAATAAAAGTTCTAAATTCAGTGATAGCCGATTACTCTTGAATGAAACTCTTTCATTGAATTTATTTTGTCTGCTTCAAAATACCATTTGTCGCTTCCGGGGATACAGAAAATTCAACGAGTAAAATTGTAGCTCAATTTATTTCGGTACAAATTTTCTAAAGATTCATAAAACAAGTTTATAATTTTTATTAGGAGAGGAGGCTTGTGCTCAGCAGTGGGACATTAATAGTCTGAAACTTGTACTTATTACCTTTATACTACGAGACTAAAAGCCTAGGCTACTGTTAAGAGTAGTACTGGATCTGAATCGCACCTTTTTTAAGCATTGGGAAATCTTCGTAGATACCGCGGGGATAACAAAGGGGTTATACCGGACTCCTACTTTTTAAGATTTTTTCATTCTTGCAATACTTTACAGTTTCTAACCCGTGACTGTTTTTTGGTCTTCCAGATGAGGCATGTGTTTTTCTTACTGTGACGTTTTCTTTTTTTTTAATCATCCGTGAACTACCTGCCAATAAGGAATGCCTGTCTTTACCTTCTTCTGGATCAGTAGGGCTAATCACCTCACCATCATGGATTTAATGGCCACATTAAAGATATGTTTAAGTATTATTATGTGTAAGGTTAAAGTTTTAGCCTATAAATATCCCACTGCTCAGCATAGGCCTCGTGTCATTTTTGGTAGGAGTTTTTGAGCCGAGAGAAGAGTCCGCCACGCTGCTCCAATGCAGGTTGGTGGACTTCAGACGTCCTCGATATATTTCTTATTCCTTATTAACATGCAAGTTTCCTCACAATATTTTCCATTGCCGTCGAGCACGTGGTTAATCAGCACTTTAAATTTCAATTAACAATTTTAGTAGTGCTGACGCCGGTATTCGAAACCATGTCAAACGCATACTATGAAATTTAAAGCGAGCGCCTAGCCCGTGATCTACCGTAACATAGTGTATTCGAAATAAAAAGCATTAATCCTATTATTGTACATAACGCTGTCAAGTGGTGTTTTAAGATAATTCCTAGTCCTGTGGAACAAGAGTATAAATAAAGCAAAGGATGCAAAGCGACGTCCTTTCCGGCAAATCAGTATAATGAGCAAGTATTGCCGCTAGGAAAACATCGCAAGAATGACAATTACAATCGAACCCTTTTAAGGAAGCGTTATCTCTCACGGGCAGCAGGAATCTGATAATGAAATATACGTAGTATAGTGGTTGACGTACACATGTAAGTACGAATGCATGAGCACACATACCTCTATGTACACGGAATTCTAAAGCACAGCTTAGATAGGATTGCTATAAAGAAAAAACCGTCTAGTTAGGTACCATTACAGTACCGACCATGACCGGACCAATGCCACTTCAACTTGCTTGCCTTACACGAAAGATTTGTTAGAAATATTTTTTATGAACGTAAGTGGTATGATGACGTCGTTCACCTCATGGTAAGCGCAACATCTGCGCATATGTCATTTTAAAGTAATTAATTTTAAG